>CM035436.1:84298822-84303822 GCA_020310875.1 Ceratopteris richardii
CACTTAACATATAAGGTGCTCTTAGGTCGACTTTTCCCAAAACCATGTGTAATCAAGTATTCATGTATTTTTTCATACCTAGCATCTGGTGCATGCTTCAAAAAATATAATGCCTTTTCCAACTTGCACACTCCTTTTCCATGCCCTTTCTACACAAAATCATAGGGCTGATATACATACATGTTCATGTAAGTCACCATTCACAAATGTAGTTTCAATATCCAATTGATTTTTATTCCAACCATGATGATCAATTGCAAGTGCATTGATGCTATGAACAACAGTCATTCAACAAGTAGGTGCAAAGGTCTCGTCGAAATCAATGCCTCTGTTTTGAGCATAGCCTTTTGCAACAATCAATGCCCTATACTTACCAAGTGTTCCATCACGCTTATGTTTCAACTTGTATACCCATTTAGTGCCAATGGCCTTGTTTCGTGGAGGAAAATCATATAAAGACCAAGTGCCTTTTTTCATAGTAGCATCATATTATGATTGCATAGTAGCCATCCAATTTTTTGATTTTGTGCTTCATCAAAAGATGGGGATCATTATCATTACAAAGTCTAGAGGCATCCGTTGCATAGCAATCTGATGGAAAGGAAGCACTTTGAGAACCTGAATGCGTACAATATGACAAAGATGCATCCAATTTTCTATATCTCAAAGTCTACACTATCCATCTAGTCATAGTTTTCTCCTCCACTATATCAGCCCTCTGATATAGTGTCATACGGAATTATCTAGATAATCATGTGGAACCTATAAAGGCTGACACATTTCCTCATTTGGACTAGCATTTGACTCTCCACCTATAAAAAGAGGTAGAAAAGTGTCATACGCATGTCTAGAGCTAATTAAAGTCTCCTTGCTACATGAAAGTAATGCCTAAATTGCATCTTCCACAAAAGCAATATAAGGGATAACCAAAATGTTTTGTCTCTGAATGATGCAGATGATAGCTTTTGCTTTTAGAATTTTATAAAAAAGTATATATATATTTTATTGCTTTATCATCTGAATTCCGACATTTTTTTTCACACACTAATGTGTATGCTAGACAAATGAAGACACAAAATGAGCAATAGATGGCTTGCAACCATGCCAAGCCTCATATAGAGTGATAGATTATAGTGCTTTACTTGGACACCTATTAAGTATATATGTTGCACACATAACAGCCTCAAGCTAGAAGTTATGTGGTAGAGCCTGACTTTTGAGCATTCACCCCACAATGTCGATAAGACACCTATTCTTTCCATTAACAGAACTATTTTTTTAAGGTGCCTATGGCACTACACTGATGTTTTATCCCATGCTTAGCCAAAAATCCATTAAAATGAAAAGACATGTATTCCCCCCTCAAACAAAATGGAGGGTGCACAATATATAGGTTGATAGATTTTTAGCCATGGAAAAAAGTTGTTCAAAGCACATAAACACTTCGAAATTTTCTTTCAGTGCATACACCCATGCATGCTTGGAGAAATCATCAATAAAAGTCACAAAGTAAAGGTAGTTCTGAAAAGAAGGTGTCTTTACAAGACCATAGGCATCACTATGAAGAGGCTGCAATCTATCAGGAGCTCGAAGTGAACCATATTTTGGGAAGGCTGAACACCAAATTTTCTCGAAAGTATAGCATCCATAGAAATTTTCACAAGGTGCCTCAAGTTTGAGCAAAGAGAACACTATTTTTGATTTTTGCACTTATAGCAAACTAGAAAGATTTTGATGATCATAGAGTGCATGACAAAGCCTTGCATTTGAGATAGTCTATGAATTTTGAACTACACATGCTCAATCATTCACAAATTTTTCATAGTCTATCAGCTTATATAGCTCACAACATAAAATTTTTGAAGCAACAACAACATCACCATTTGAGAGATCATGAATTGTACATCTATCATCAACAAATTTGACAACCAAGCCAATGTTGGCTAATGATGAAACTAACAATATTTTTTTCTTTATCACTCCTACAAACAAAGCATCTAATACTATGAAAGAACTACCATCAATAGTAGTCAGAATGATCTAAGTGAATCCCATTGTAGGATAAGAAGAGTTGTTAGCACATGTGATAGTATTCCCTATAGGGGCAAGATCAAGTGAAGTGATGTGCCCTTCAAGGTAATACGTTTGGTTTCCCCACTATCAAAGTACCAAAAATCTCAGTCTAATGTAGACATACACTACGCTTGAGAAGATGTGTCATAACTACATACAGTAGTAAACGCCCATTCTTCATTGTGAATAAGATTAGAACACTTTATTTTAGGCATAGAGGCCTTTAAAAAAACCATTCCAATGTCTTTTATATTTTCCGCTTTTGCATCTAGTATTGGATAGCTCTTGCTGAGATTATCATTTCCCTTATAGTACTCACAAGATTATTTCTAATTTTTTGTTTCTTTCTTATCGTTGTCTTCCTTCTTCGAATGTGCAACGTTAGTAGATTTCTCCTTAGTAGTAGATGAGCTCCATTTACATATGCCCTTGTAGCTACCTAAGAAATCTTGATCTACAACACACATAATGGAATTGTTTTGTCTCGATGGATCTTCGTGCAACAAAACATGGACTAAATCCTCAAATGTTAAGGCATTAGGATTTCCTTTTGTCATTAATTGAAGAGTAGAAGTGAAATTCTGATATGAATCTCAAAGAGTGTTAAGAACACTCTACACAAGTGAACTATCTCACAGGACTTCATCAACAAAAATCAATACATCCTTCAAATCTTTGATAGTTTTTAATAAACTATCCATAGCATCTCCTTCATTCATATGCTCACTCTTGAGCTATTTTCATAGGTAAGCAACACGAGTTTCATTTCTTGTTTTGTATAAAGCAATAAGTGTAGTTAGAGCATCCTTTGTTGTTTCGGGGGAGTGAATGTGAGGGATAACAGCACGTTTGACAGACAAAGCTATCAACACATGTGCTTCACCATCTTTGCCATCCCAAAAAAATTTCTCTATAGTAGGTGCACTAGGAACCACAATACAAATAGAAATTTTAAGATGATCTTCTTCAAGACCATCTCCATCACCTTCAATAGCTGTATTTGAGAGTATAGTAAGATGTTTTCCAACACCCTATACAATATTCCATAGTCCTTTTGCTAGCAATACATGATGCATCATATATGCCCCCAATGGGTAACTAGTACCATCCAACCTATCCTCCAAAACCAAATTATGGAATACATAAATGCGCAAATATTCAAAACCTTTTTGTTCAAAGATCTTCTTTTTCCTCAGTCAGAGATGATTTTGATAGTTCACTCTCATAAAAGTCTTGATTTCGTGCACGCTTCATTCCTGACGACCATAAACCGATCTCCCACAATGACTATAAACTAACCTCCATAGTAAAGCAGGGCCACGATCTACGACAAAGCACAGTTCACCCCTTGGTTGAGAAGGCAGATCGGACTGGGACAGCGTTTTCATCATAAAACGCAAGTTTTCATGGATTAATGTTTGTGCGATGGCCTGCGTGTCCGTGCATGGCTCTCACCCAGCATGCTCGAGGACCCAACCACTGCGGCTAAATGCAATGAGCGATGCTAAGAATGCAGAATGTGATTCAGAGCTCAAATCTTTCGTTAGGGGCGATCGGAGATGGATGTGAAAGACACCTTCAAGTTCCGGAGGAAAAAGACATGTACGATTCTTCTATCCCTTTAAGCTAGAATCCTCGAAGTCCTGGCGACAACTATTCTGATGAACCAACCTTGACTATTCTGATTGACAAGTTAATCTACCAAAGGCCACCAGCGAGATGAACGGTCATTCGGATGCGGTTTTTTATGATGACGACAAACATAGATGCGTTTCTCAAAATGAAGAATTGATTGTGATATTGAGTGAAGGGCGAGGTGAAGAAGGAAGAAGTTGTGGCACAGATAAAGTAAGAATAGTTAGTTGATCTATGAGGACAAAAGAAGCTCTGAGAAGGAGAAGAAGGGAAAGTTTGCGAAAATTTTAGGCCTTCGAACAACGATAACCAAGACGGGCGTGATGTATGGCATATTTCAAGGTATAGATTTAAGTCAAATTTTATTTCTGCGTTTCCAATAATAGAATAGCTAGATATGCAGGTTTAGACATGAGACACCCAATACAGAATATAGATAGGCATCGACGAAGTTTAAAATAATTATGGCAGATCGGAGATGATGCGTTAATATAATTATAAAAAGAGAACTCCGTTCAAGTCAGATATACACATGCACGTTCAATGCTTCTTCAAAATGTGCTCACATAGTAAATAAAGTGACTAAATAATTTTAAACTGTAGAGGTAACCTTTTTACACACAATACATTACTAGAGACCATGAAGCACACCTCATCCATATATATATACCTATTGTGTAAAGTGCCTTGAATTTAGCATCAGAGAGTCCGAAAATACCCTTCGCTAACTTGAGCCATTTCTTAATAAACTTAGATGGACCAAAAAGAAAAAACCATGTACACGAATTCTTATAAGCGTTGTCTGGAGCCTAATACCATTGTTGCTTCTCAAGAGACTTGCCGCTTTATGTAATCTTGTTAGTTCTAATTGGTACTTTCAACTCCAATTGCGGGCATAAATCAGAAAACATAATTATAACGTCATGCTTTTCACCATGTTTGTTGAAATGTTCATACGTACCAATACAAAGTAAGATCTGCCCCTTGAACTTTTATAATTAAAGGTTCTTAATAAGCAACATGAATTGATCCCCTAAGAATTAAAAACTAATATTATTCACAGATTTGATTTTGTGGATCAACTATTTGTTACTTGAACACTGTGTTTCTGTTGATATTCGATGGCAAAGGAAAACAGTTGTTGTTTGACACTTTGACATTTTCATAGTTTCTGAATAAATTCCAATGTCTTGTATGTGATACTAAAATCCATTGAAAACTTCAGAGGAATATTAAGCCTTTCTAGTTCATTTAGAATCAAATTAAATGCATAAAAGTTGAATAGAATATCT
>CM035436.1:84308822-84353822 GCA_020310875.1 Ceratopteris richardii
CTTCTGGGAGTATTAAATTAACTTAACAAGCTACCATTAGCAAGTTAAATCACTCCAATTGATAAACTATACACTGAGAATGATCTTTAGCAAAATCAGAGACACCCCCGACTTTTTAGGATCTACACAGAAAAATACCAGAGACTGCTTCGTCTGCAATTTCTCCCAAATGGCTGAATGAAATGACTTGAAACTTTGTAGTGTTGTAGAATACTTTGAGCTGGTTCCAATGAGCTTTGAATCATCCAATTTGGTTCAGTAGAGCTTGAGATATGCCCTGTTGAAGTTGACAGACTTGAAGATGGTCACTCAGAGAAAACAGAGACTATGAATGTATGTATATTGATTAACTATAATGATTGTACATTCCCATTGGCATGTAATGTGATGCTCAATGGTACTCAGAGGTGTAGGCTATAGTGTAGCTCACACACACTCAATGATTTGCTTGGAATTGCCTCGGGAAAAGTGAAGCTAACCCGCGACTTTTACATAGCCTTTTTATAGGAGTTTTGAAGAGTGTTTGAATTTGAATTCAAACTAAAGTTCCCTTGATTCTCTCCACTAGACTTAGGGAGATATTCCCTCAACTGATTCATCTAATTTTTTCCACGACTCTAGTCTAGTAGGTGTGATTACATGAGTGGTAAAGTCATATAGACTTTTACATAAGATAAATGGTAAGAATAATAAGACTAGGTTCCTATGATACTTGTTCCATGTGAATACTTCCTTCAAGGGTCCAAATTTTAGCCTTCCAAGGTTCCAATTGTCCAAGTCTTATGTTGAGTCTTCAAGGTACAAAACAATGCCAAGTGTGAAGGCTTGTTTGCACCAACAGTACTTAATGATCTGAATTGCAAAGGATCCTATGGAAGCTTTGACTCTGGAAGTTTGACTCTCGATCAAATTGCAGAAAGATGATGCAAAACCAATCAGATTGAAAGGATTTACAAGATCACCACACATATGGCTTCAAATGATAAAGTTATTTATGAAGAAGGTGTGTGTGGATCACCCATAGGCATGATGGTTTTCAAGTGCAATGAGCAAGTGTATATGGTAGAAAAGTACGAGATGATGACCCACCTTAAGGTCGGACACCTTGTCTATTAGTTGAAGTATCAAGCACCTTAAGGTCGAACACCTTGTCTATTAGTTGAAGTATCAAGCATCTATTGCTTCAAGTGTCAAGTGGGAGCTAATGTAGGGAATACCACTCCCAATCCTAGAGGGCGTCAGAAGCTATATTAGAAAAGGGTCTGATTTGAGAAGCTAATCAGGGTTGGCTACCACAACCTTATTTGCCATACTCCTCCATTTTTCGAGAATAAATTTAGCACATACTCAATGAACATTGGGATTCGGCAAGGCTCCTTCTAGACTCTTGAAGCCTATATAAGCACCTGGTTTGCATTCCTTGGATACACACATAGGAGTTGAGATCATTCTTTTGGCATTGGGCATTAGGTTCAAGCACTATTTTCTGGTGTACTCTCTACATCCTCTTGCTACAAGCACACTATTGGGGGTCACTCTATGGTGTATATACAGAGTGTGAGCCTCTAGTGGACTTGGCTATTAGCATTCCTGTGTGATTGTGGCTTGGATCTAGTCATTTGGTGTGTGTTGATAGTATTTCTTATGAAGATAGTCATCATGTTTATTGTATTCATTGTGTCAGTCAGCGCTCTTGTATTGCTTTTGTTTGGTTTCTAGAATGGAATTCTTGCTCAGTGCATTAGAATTTGGAGTATTTTTTACCCTTTGTAATCATTTTTAGAGCTAAGAGTTAAGTTTTACCTCTTATTTGTACTTTTCATTGTCCCTTTCTCCACGATTGTACAATTTCTCTTTTGTTATTATCTCTCTTATTTATAAATGTAACTGCACACAGGAATGTTCTAGGGTATATTTTCCTAACGAGAACCTCCCTTGAGTAGACAGAGCTCTCAAAGTATACACAATTTGATATTGCTAGAAGTGGGTACCCCAGTACCTCCTCTATAGTTTGACATACTTATTTTCACATTATTTTTTCTTTTTGTATCTAGCCAGTGGGTATATGACCCACACTGGAGGATATAAGGAGACTCTTCATGTATAGAGGAGCCTTAAGAAACTATCTTTACCTTTGACTAGTTGAACTAGATCTCCTCTACCCTCTTTAAATTTGTCTATAGATTTGGGAGTCACACCACCCTCAAAAGAGAAGCCAACTAGGACATTAGATTTTTCTTCACATATTTCAGAAGAAGCACTAGCGCTAGTGGAGGATCTTTTTTATTTAATCTCTGAGTTGAATATCAAGTTCCCTACTTTTAAGGGACTGGCTTATGAGGATCTAGATGATCATGTGAGGAGATTCATGTCCTTATGCCATAGACGAGGTCTAAAGAACTGAGAGGATGCAATGCTAGTATTCTTCCCATCTACATTGGAAGGCCTTGCAGACAATTGATATAGTAAATATGGAGACATCCACTTCACTACATGGGAGGCATGGAAGATGGTATTCTTGCAGACTTTCCGGCAAGCGACTCCTTAGAAAGAGCTCTAGATCAAATAGAGAACATAAAGTTGAGATCAGGTGAATCCTTTCATGAACTTCACACTAGAACAAAAGCACTTGTTTCACATCTACCACATACTCTAGGAATTTTCCTGGTAAAAGCATGGATAGAGAAAGCTTTGCCTATGTCATCTAAGCAAAACCTTTGCAAATCTCTTACATTGGATGCAACAATTGATGATTTTGTTGTAGCTACATCATGCATTGAGGAATCCAGGCTACATTTTGAAAGGGATACCCAACCAAACTATGCATGAGACTTAGGCCCTATGGGCCAACTCACGAAGGAGTTGGAAGCCTTAAGAATCTAGCAAAGTCACCAAGAAGAGAAGGTCATGCCACAACCATTGTGCCACAATGATGATGAAGTAGCTCAACTTCATCCTGAGTTAGAAGATTTATGGACCACACAGGATATATGAAGGCCGGTTTGGTGTACACTATGTAGCAATAGTGGACATTCCAATGTTAATTGTCCTAACAAGGTGAACTATCAATTTTGTGGTAAGGATGGTCATGAAGCAAGAGACTGCTACTACCTCAAGGGAGCATAGCAACAAGATAACCCTCGAGTTCTTGGTTCTTATTATGCCAGTACTTCAAATGCACCTAATAGAGAAGAGAACGGTCCAACTCGGCTTAGATATAATACGCCATTGATGTATTATCATTGTGGTGAGTCTCACCATATGCAAAAAACATGCCCCTTACCAAAAGGTGCACCTCCCTATCAGCATTGTCCAAATGCTTAGGATCACTATACAAGAGATTGCCCAAGAAGCTGCCATGCTCCAATCCACATGATTGTAGTCTCCCCACAAGTAGAAGGTATGACCACTCTATCTTATGCTATTTCATCTTCTTCAATGCCGATGATTACTAGGGCCAGTCAAGTGGTAGCAACCTATAGGGAGGAACAACAAGGACTCAAAGATAGAGATGATGAAAAGAAGGCTGGTTTGAAGGGCCAAGCTGACATTGAAGGAGCTTATGAGAGGGTAACTAATTTGCTAAAGGACCAAACAACAAGTTCTCAGGAAGACACACAAGAAGTGAACACTGAGGAAACCTTGAAAGGTATGCATCATAAGGTTAGTATGTACCAACTCATAAAGATGGATTCAAAATTAAGAAGTGATTTTTTGAAGATCATACACTCCATACTTGAGCCCACCTCCTAGCATAGATGGTTTGATGGATGACTTTCCCACTGCACCCTTGGTTGACTATCAGAGCTCAAGGTTATCACATTTTGTAAAGCATGAAGCTCTCATAGGTGTTATTATAGATGGAGGTTCTTGCATCAATTTGATGCCAAAATTGAGCCCCACCAAGGTGGCACCCTTCACAGTTACATTAACAGATCAACACGGGGTTGCACGAGTCAACATTGTTGAGAAGGTACTTATGTAGTGCAAGGTTGTCACTTTCTTCTAGACTTTGTTTTTATTTTGGTTCCACAGGAGACCTCCTACCCTCTACTCTTGGGAAGGCCTTGGCGAAGGCAAGCAAAGGCTGTATAGGATTGGGGAAAGAACAAGTTATGGATTTCAACATGTACCAATAGTCAATTATAGATACATTTGTAAGAAGGATTAGACATCGGCAAGGCTACTGGGTATACAGATGACACGCACGTAATTCCTTATTTACCTGAAGAAGATGATACATTACTAAATTGGATGATGGATAGTGTAGAGTGTTGCACTGTGGAAATTAGTGAAATAGATGAAGAAGTTGCAAAAGAAGCCCATAGAACTCACAAAGAGTTGGAAAAGAAAAATTTTCACTTGAATACTAAGAGAGGAGGGCCAACAAATGTGGAAGCACCAGAAATGGCTTATTTTGAGCCTGAGAGTAGAGAAGACCTCCCATATTTTGATATCCCTCAAGGATGGATCAAGGAACTTATTGCAGATCACAAGCTAAACTCCACTCATGTATACAGAGGAGACCATTTTTCTAGTGAGACCAATTCTGAAACACTTATTGAAGAAGTAAACCTTGGAGATGAAGAGAAACCTCAAATAGTCCACTTGGACTCTTGGTTGTGGCATTATCCCCCTTTACTACAGAAGGTAACTTCTCTTCTTTTTGCTTATAAAAATATCTTTGCATGGTCCTACAAGGATCTAGTAAGGATATCATAGGAGCTTGGAAAAGAGGCAGGTATTATTGTTCCTATAGAACGTTCAAGACGGATTTCCTCAATGGTCATTGTACCAAAGAAAAATAGTGGAAAAATAAAAGTATGCATTGATTTTCGTGCTTTAAATAAGGTGACCATTTAGGATGGTTTCCCTCAACCACCACGTACTTGAAGATGTAGATGGGCATACTTTGTATAGTTTTCTTGATGGTTGCAGTGGCTACAAAAAAATATTGATTCATCCTGATGATAGGGACAAAGAAACTTTTGGTTACTCCATGGGGCACCTATGTTTATACATACATGGCTTTCAATGTGAGAAATGCACCAATCTTATTTAATAGAAAAATATGTCTAATATTGGCAAAGTGGTTAACAACCTTTTTGCACATTTTCATGGATGACTTTTAAGTGTTTTCCAGCATAGATAGGAGAGCAATAGTTGTAGATTTCCATGATCACTTGGAAAATGTGAAAGGAATGTTTGAATAGTGTCTCAAAGCAAGTTTCAAGTTAAATCTGGCTAAATGTCATTTTTTGTTCACTAAAGGAACTCTTCTTGGTCACATAGTATTAGTTGAAGGGATAACTGTTGGTCTGGCAAAGATCATTGCCATCCTCTCCATGCTATTCCAAATATCCAAAGGAAGTACAAAGTTTTTTGGGCTATGCAAGATACCATAGGAGATTTATCAGAATGTATCCAGAAATAGCTAGGCCCTTGTCAAAACTTACCAGTTAGAACGTTCCTTTCTCATGTAGTCATGAAGCTCAGAAAGCATTTTGTGAACTAAAGTTGAGGTTATGTACTACTCCACTTCAAATTTTTCCTAACTGGTCATTAGACTTCCATGTGCATACAGATGCTAGTGTTCATGCACTTGGAGTAGTCTTGGCTGAGCCATTGTCACATAAGGTACACTAACCTATTGCTTATGTTAGTAGATTTCTCACCAAAGCAAAAAGGAACACAACACTACCAAAAGGGAAGGTTTTTTTATCGTATTCCCCCTTCAAAAGTTTGGACATTACCTCCTAGGTGTGCATTTTATTGTGATATCTGATCATCACCCTCTCAAGTACCTGATTAACAAGCTTAGATTACCTGAAGGGGTTTGGTGATGGTTACTACTATTTCAAGAATTTGATTTTGATATTCACATTAAGCCGAGGAAGAGCACTATATGGCAGATTAGGTGTCAAGAACTGCTCATGGAGAAAAGGAAATAGATGTTAATGATGAGCTAGTCGATAGTGGCCTTTTCCTGGTTGCAACTCAAACTGGTTGGTATGATGGGATTTCACAATTCTTCACCTTTGGAAAATTTCCAAGACGCTTAACAGTAGCTCATAGTGAAGAGCATCTCAAGAGGGAGGAATTGGCTCAAAAAATCATCCACAAAGGACTATGATGGCCCCAAATTTACAAAGATGCAATCAAATTGGCTAAAGGATGTGACATCTGCCACTTGAAACTACTAGTGATAGGGGCACAGACTTTGTAAATTAGTTTCTCCAATTCATCTTTGACAAGTACAAAGTCTTTCACAAAAATTCTTGTGCTTACTATCTGAGGGAAAATGGCCAAGCAAAAATCTCTAATAAGATTTTGATTTGGTTGCTTTGCAAATTATCCTTTGATCATCAAAGATCTTGGCCACCATCATTGATTGGTGCAATCTAGGCTTTCTGAACTAGTAGAAGGGGAACCACTAGCGAGACTCCGTTTTCGCTTAGTATATGGTAAAGAGGCATTGGCACCATTCGAAGTTATTATCAGGAGTTAAATTTGATGTGGAACCATTGGAATTGAGCCTCCTATTAGGAGACTAGTGGCATTAGAAGAATACACAAAAGGAGCTATGCAAAAATTACACATAACACAAGAAGAGCATAAAAGATTGCATGATAGTTATCGTAGGGTCAATGAAGTGCACAAAAGATCTTTGGTTTTGGTGCATCAGATCCCACCAGTTTCAACCAAATTGGCATCCAAATGGACAAGAAAATACAAAGTGACAAAGCAATTGCCATAAGGAGCAATACATCTAGAAGACTTGCAGGGTGTGAGGATTCCTCTAGTCAACATCTCCAGGGTGAAGAATTATTTGAATTGATGGAAGTAGACAGAATTCAATCATTGTAGAAAGTTATAGAATAGGGAATCTAAAGCTTGAAAAGTTTAAATCATACATTAGGAACTTTATCCTATGAAAATTGAAAGGCTTCCATGAGAAGTAGGAGTCAATTTTGGTCCAGTTGGATGGCTATAGGTGTTGACAAATTGCCATTCGATGATCAATTGACTCATCACTTCTACCACCCCTCACCCCCACCATTCCGCCACCCACAATCCTCCCCCCACCATCCTCACACTCCCCACTACCCACACAACATGACCCTCCATCTCTCTCTCCCTCCATTGTCCACTATCACCCCCCATGGCCCACACTCCACCTAGTTTACTCTAAGTTAACTCTATCTCTTTCTGTCTCAATCTCTCACTCTCTCTCTCTCTCTCTCTCTCTCTCTCTCTCTCTCTCTCTTTGCCCTCCATCATCCACCATCCTTCACCCCGCAACCCATCTCTCTCTCTCTCTCTCTCTCTCTCTCTCTCTCTCTCTCTCTCTCTCTCTCTCTCTCTCTCTCTCTCTCTCTCTCTCTCTCTCTCTCTTTGCCCTCCATCATCCACCATCCCTCACCCCGCAACCCATCTCTCTCTCTCTCTCTCTCTCTCTCTCTCTCTCTCTCTCTCTCTCTCTCTCTCTCTCTCTCTCTCTCTCTCTCTCTCTTTCTCTCTCTGGCTCTCTCTCTCTCTCTCTCTCTCTCTCTCTCTCTCTCCCTCTCCCTCTCTCTCTCTCTCCCTCCCTCTCTCTCTCTACCCTTGGTGTCACTCTAGTACAATGGTGAGGACCAATGTGAGGAGTTCCACCTCGTTATTGTCAATCCATGGAGAGGGTATGCCGATATGAAGATTGAGAGTGAGTGAAGTGTGGGAAGGTGATGGTGAGAAACACAAATGCATACACACACATATACACACACACATATGAGGAAAGTGGCAATGGAGATCAATGGAAGGAAAGAAAGGAACTCATTCATCGCAAACTAGCTACAATAGCCCTAATAGTCCAAAAGCTCATATTTTCAAAAAGTTCTCAAAATGAGCTCCCTAGCTCTATTTATAGTTTTTACCTAATTGTGACCATTTTCACATCTAGTGACCGACATAGTTAAAAAATAGGTTCTACATCTAATTTGAGTTACCTAATGGATTCTAAAAATTATAAAAAATGGTATGAGCTACCTAGTTAGACTCATCAAGCTTGAGGAGTCCTTAGATTGGAAAAAATTGAGTTGTACATCCGGTAATTAGATGTATGTACATATATTACATTGTTTTAGTGATAAAAATCACTTTTTAGTTATGAAGTGATTGTTTTTAATAAGAAGGTAAGCATTGATGCTTGAATACCATTTATTAGCTCCTCTTTGGCCCTATGTGCTTCCTCTGCTTCTGTGATGGGATCCTGTACTTGGTCGTGTGTCGTGAACTGTCCCTTCTTCCTTGTTTCTATCATCCCTAATAGAACTTAATAGTGCATGGTTAATATAGTTATTAAGGAGGTCTCTCGCAAGGGTGTTTTCCATTATTCGAATGCCCCTAATAAGATATTTTTCTAACTTCTCCCAATCGATGGGTTGGGGTTCATCAAGAGGTGGCATTTGATAATGCTCGGAGTACATCACATGTTCGCATGCGAACAAATGGAGCAGGTGAGTGGGTCTACTAAGAAATACTTCTGAGTGGTACTCCCAGAATCTTGTGGTGAACATATCCTCAAATGCCTACTTGTAGTAGGCAGGCATATATTTCAATCAGTAGCGCTACGCATAACATACCTTGATTTATGGCATCGTGCTCATATCGTACACTAAATCCAAGTTTCCATGTTCGAATGTGGGGGTGTTCACCATTGGAGCCTTGACATGCCTTAATGTCTTCAAGACCATTTGCATCATATCAAAAATTTTCTCTGTCATTTGTGCGGCAACGTCGCGCATAGGATGCAGGCAGGGTAACCAATGGCGAATGTTAGCCATCATGTACCCCACTGAAGGTGTGTTATTCCGGGCAGGTGCTAAGTAAAGGTAGTTGGGCGAGTCTTCATAGGGACCAGTGCATAGCACAAGTTGTATTTTAGATGGGTGGGTGTGCACATCCACATATGCATCATCTCTGGATATTGTTGTAGTAATTTTATCCTCCATGTAGGTTGATAGATATGACCCTTTTCAGCTTCCAAGGGGAAATCTTCTAGCTTGGGCTGAGTGGCATGCGCTGGGCATTTCTTAGTGATGCTCTCAATATGTAAATTATACTAAAAATTTCAGAGGAATATGAAGCCTGTCGAGTTCACTTAGAATCAAATTAAATGCATAAAATTTAAATAGAATATCTTATTAGATTATAGAAATTGCAAATACGGGCTAGCATATTTTTTTGTTGAAAGATATTATGAGGCTAACTTAGGCAAGGAGCTGCCTTTCCATTAACTCTCTCTACCAAAATATATAGTTGGGATTAATGATTTCAAACCGTTCAAAAAGTATCTCTATAATACAATATAAGAAGTAGATACCCAATCGAGTAGGTCGTTTATTTTGCTAATGTTCGGGTAGAATTCCTCATGGATGTTATGGATGTAAATGGAAATCGGTTCAAGAACTTGTAGTCTTTAGTTTTATTCTCCTTCATTTAGGAATTATATTTTGAGTCGAAGACTCTGATCTAATAATTAGATTTGGGTCTAAGAATCAGACTTTGGCTTCTTTTTTAATTTCGTGTTTGAGTCAAGAACTCTCCCTCAAGCTTCAATCCAGATCCTTCATTACAATGCAAGCCTGAGCTATGAGTGCAATGCAAACCACTTAGGCAAAAGATTACCAAGATTTTGAGTTTTGAACATCAAATCAACTAGAAGGACGAATTACTTGGAGAAGCGATTGGTTGCTCTTTTGATTTCTAGAATTCCACCACAAGAGAAGTGCTTTATGAGATATGGAAAATAAACATATACAATAAACGGTGATGACCATCCAAAAGAATGGTCAATTGAAAAGTCCCTCAACCTATTAGGTAGAAAGCTATGTAATTCGAATACATCCCCTCCTTTTAGACACCATATGATTCTTGTCTTGTAAAATAAAAAGATTAAAACCAAGTGACATGCCCACGAGGGTGACATGAAAGTCCTTAACCTAGTATGGAAATCTCTTTTGTTAGGTCTCTTGCGGGTTTTAGAACATCACCTTTTTTGCAGCTTTGTGCCATTCTGACCTTGCTTTGTGGGATACAAGGGATCCCAAGGGCACTATGCCCATTCACTAACCATCTTTTCTTTTACTTATTCACGTTGTGGAGACAAGGCCCTTCCTGAACTTCCTTTTTTTATAGAACAAAATATTAGGAAACTCTATTGTAGACATAGAGGTGTTGGCAGCAACCATGCCAGCCTCTTTCTTTGTTTCACTTTTGCACCCACTTTTGGAAATCTATTTTTTTCTTGATCATTTCCCTTATAGTATTTCTAAGTCTAACTTTTCTCTTCTCTTTTTGTCCCATCTTTGTCTTCCTTCTTTGATTGTGTAGCATAAGTAGATATCTACTGACTAGTAGATGAACCTCATCTAACTTTGCCCTAGTGACTACCTAAGAGGTCTTGATCTACAACATATATAATTCACCTATACTTTCTTGAATGATCTTCCTAATACAGAAAGAGAAAATCCTCAAATATTAAGGCATTTAGATTTCCTTTCATCATCAATAGAAGACGAGAATATGCAATACCATTAAGAACAATGTTCAAAAAGGAACTATGTGGCAAAGAGTTCATTAGCAAAAATCAACTACTCCTTCACATCTTTCATCTTTTTCAAACAATTATCCATGGAATCTTCTTAAACTCACTTTCCAAGTATTTTTGGAGGTAACCAACATGAGCCTCATTTATATCCTGGTATAAATTTATAAGTGTATCCCAAGCATCCTTTGTTGTCTTGCAAGAGTGAATCTAAGGGATAATGGCTTGTTTGATAGAAAAATCTATCAATGCATGCACATGAATATCTTTTCCATACTAAGAAATGTATGTAGTAGATGGACCATCAACAGAAACATGACCCAAAAATTGATGATAATTATCTTCAATGCCATCTGCTACCTTCATTAATTGTATTTGCAGGTGTAGTAGGAAGTTACTCAACACCCTCCACAAGATTCCACAAACCTTTTGCTAACAATACATAATGCATAATAGACACCCAGAATGGATAATTAGAACCATCCATCTTATCCTCAAGAACTAAGATAGAAAATACATCATTGCTTCAGCTATGCCCAATGATGAAACACTCTGATGTATGAAACGTCTATAGCTCAAAACTTTTAACGATGACACCTCATTGAGGTCTATGGAACATTTATCATTATAGTTGATATCATTATACAGAAGTGGCTCATAAGATGTGACATAATCTCTTAAATGAGTTCTTATCTGAGATCTCAAAGAAAGAATTCTTATGACGTCTTGTGTTTGATTCTTAACTTTGAGGAAGTAAGGATATGGAGACGTTCGACAAAATCATCTCGAGACTTGCTCGAGAGATTTCCTCTCCAAAGAAAATGATCGCCATATGTCTATAAGTATTGATGAGTTGGAAGCTACATTCGTTGATTCCAACTTAAAAGAATGCACTGCTCTATCTAGTAGTGGTTGACAGATTCCATCAATGGATGAGCTAGTTGATCTACTTGGCAAGAAAATTGGAACACAAAAAGCACTAGTTGATAGCTTCTAAATAAGAAAAGAAGAACCTATTCTAAATTTGATAGGGAACACAACACGTCTTCCACCAAAGAGAACTATGCCACAACCCAGATCATATCCTTATGCACCATTAGGTCCATATAATGGCTTTTAGAGGGGTCCTTATTATCGAACGAAAAGATACCTAGTAGATCAAGATGAAGACCAAGGTCAAGCTCAATCTATGAGTTGTCTGCTATGCCTCAGAATCAAATATGCTAGTACAAAAGACAAATAAGATACATATGTTGTACTTATCTCAAGTGTGCACACTCCTTAAAAGAATGAACTAGCTATGAGATGAGCTGTGATGAACCTTAATATTATGAAAGGAAAAACACTAACTACTAAATATCTATTGAAACGTCATACTAAGTTAGGCCCCTAACTTCTCTCAAGTAATCTTTGAGTAGCCATATTGCACAACCTAGTAAAATTAATTAGTAGCTCACTACCTCCCAGTTCAAAGCAATCTTTCTCTGACTTGTAGAATCCATTTTGTGTAAGTCATGACTTTTCAAAATCACTAAATTATTTTCCAAAGTTGTCAAAAGTGTTGGGATTGAATGCGACATAATCTCAAAGTAAATCAAGTTTCACTATAAACACCTATTCATGAATGTAATTATAAAGTGGTATCCATCTTGCCTTATGTTTCTTGGGATTAACACTTTTCCCACCAATGTATTTGCATATGTGTAAGTATATGTATATGTATATGTGAATGTATATGCAGATGTTTATTTATATTTATATTTATAAGCATATGCATATTTATATGTGTACCTGTATGTTTATTTATATGCATATGTATATGTATATTCATATGTGTTTCTATATGTGTATGTATATGTATGTATGTCTGTATGTATGTATGTGTGTGTGTGTGTGTGTGTAGCTCAATGATGAGTAGCACCTCCTTTAATGTCAATCCGGGAAGACGTGAGGATGGTATGAAGACCTCGAGCAAGTGGCGGCACAAGTGCGTGAGTGAGAAGCACACAAGCATGCACACACATACACACACACGCGCACACACGGCAAGACAAAGAGGAAGAGTCAATGGAGTTCTTTAGATTACTTTCAAAAGCTCTTACAAGTTTGTTTCAATTACAATCTAACCTCAAAAATGAGCTCTCTAGCTCTTTTTATAGTTTTTGACTAGCTTTGGCCCTGTCCAGACCTAGTGTCCGGCCTAGTTAAAAATTAGGTTCCAGGGCTTATTTGGGGGCTCAAACGAGATCTAAAAAATACGAAAATTGGTACGCAACTACTTCTAAGGCTCCTCAAGCTCAAGGACTCCTTGGCTTGCACAAAATGGAGCTAAAAAAATGTGAAATGATATTTACAATGATTGTTAGTGATAAGAATCACTGTTGTTGTAGGGATTTCTTCTAGTGATCTACCATACATATCTTCGAGCTCCCTACTTGCTCTTCCTCCCTGCATGTCCATCTCTTTGATCTGCATTAGTGTCTTGAAAAAATATTGGCCTACTTGCCAGATCTTCTTTGACTGCTCTGTTTGCTTGTGCTGTCCCTTCGCTCTGACTCCCTTCTTTGACTTTCACGTCTTGTAAGTCCTGGTGTACCAAGACTACTGCCAACACCCCCCCCACTCTCGCGTCTGTCGCCCCTGACAGACCCTTGTCTAGCTGCTTTTTGGACGTAATATTGGACAACATCGGCGGCGAGGTGGTGTTCTTCTAACCTGAGTCCCCTTGCTAGATCTGTCAGCAATGCATCCCAATTGACTGGCCCTGGGACATCTGGATGTGGCACCCATAATTGTTCTGAGTGAATGGTTCGCTCCACAGCAAATAAATGGAGGAGATGTGAGGGTCTGGGTACAAATATTTCTGAGTGGTATTCCCAGAACCCTGTTATGAACATCTCCTCGAATGTTTGTTTAAAGCAGGCTGGGAGGTATTTTATTCTGGCGTGCCAAGCATATACTACCTCTATGGAAGGAGTGGTGCTCATGTCATAAACTAAATCCTGATTTCCTGTAAGGAATCCGACATTTGAGAAGTGTGGGTCCTTGATGTTCTTGAATGTCCTGAATGTGATAAGCATTAATTCAAAAATTTTCATGCACATCTGGGCCATCACATCAGGGGTATTCCTTAATCGGATGCTCCAGTGCCGTATGGTGGAAATCATGTAATTGACGGTGGGAGGGCCTTGAGGGGGTGCTAGATAGACGTAGTTTAACCATTTGGCGCAGCCCTTGATATTCTTGACTGCAAGGGTAAACTCTGGCCATGTGCGTCTGCGGAAAACAGGAACGTAACAAGGGTTATATTTAATAAAAAGAGGCATATTCGTCTAGGTGCGAACCATCTCCGGGTAGGTTTCGAGGAGTCGGATCCTCCAGGTGGGTTGATGAATGGATCCTTTTTGAGCGCTCTCTGGGATGTCATCTGGCCCAAATTGTGTAGCAAACGTTGGAGGTTTGCCACATCTTTGTTGGATTTCTGCATTGTAGTCCGCCAGGAGTATACAATATGGCACGTATTGATCATCATTGGTTCCGATCCATCTATGGTGGGACATGCTGCGGAAGTATTCTGATTTAATAATAGTGTCCTCTATCTTTGCCATAGATTGGATTTGAACTGCCACTCGATCTTCATGAGTTGATGCTGTTTTCTCTAGTGTCTGGAGCCACTCAAGTACTTCAATTTCTAACGTGTCCATTCCTTCTGCGGTTTGCTCACCACCTGGCATTGGCATAGGAACGTATGGTTCCTCATACGTCTCATCTACCTCGATGGGTACCAATTCCTCGGGTTCTGGTTGGACAATTGGAGAGGGCTGCCTTTCGTGTGTGAGTAATCTTTCCTGTAATTCGGCCACCTGCTCTTTCAATGTCTTGACTTCCTCTGAAGTCGTGGTCGTTTCTGTGACCCTGGGTGCTGTCTGTTGCTCTTGGAGCTGATTGCGCAGCTCATCACGTTCCCTTTCCAAGTCATCATGAGCTTCTAATAGATCTAGATAGCTTTCCAAGATGGTCTTCATTGTCTCTGAGGGCACAGCTTTAAACTGCTCTGGATCAATTTCGTGGGGAGAGCCTTCCCTTTCCCCGGCAACAGCGCCAAAATTTGGTGTAGCTCAGTGATGAGTAGCACCTCCTTTAATGTCAATCCGGGAAGACGTGAGGATGGTATGAAGACCTCGAGCAAGTGGCGGCACAAGTGCGTGAGTGAGAAGCACACAAGCATGCACACACATACACACACACGCGCACACACGGCAAGACAAAGAGGAAGAGTCAATGGAGTTCTTTAGATTACTTTCAAAAGCTCTTACAAGTTTGTTTCAATTACAATCTAACCTCAAAAATGAGCTCTCTAGCTCTTTTTATAGTTTTTGACTAGCTTTGGCCCTGTCCAGACCTAGTGTCCGGCCTAGTTAAAAATTAGGTTCCAGGGCTTATTTGGGGGCTCAAACGAGATCTAAAAAATACGAAAATTGGTACGCAACTACTTCTAAGGCTCCTCAAGCTCAAGGACTCCTTGGCTTGCACAAAATGGAGCTACAAAAATGTGAAATGATATTTACAATGATTGTTAGTGATAAGAATCACTGTTGTTGTAGGGATTTCTTCTAGTGATCTGCCATACATATCTTCGAGCTCCCTACTTGCTCTTCCTCCCTGCATGTCCATCTCTTTGATCTACATTAGTGTCTTGAAAAAATATTGGCCTACTTGCCAGATCTTCTTTGACTGCTCTGTTTGCTTGTGCTGTCCCTTCGCTCTGACTCCCTTCTTTGACTTTCACGTCTTGTAAGTCCTGGTGTACCAAGACTACTGCCAACACCCCCCCCACTCTCGCGTCTGTCGCCCCTGACAGACCCTTGTCTAGCTGCTTTTTGGACGTAATATTGGACAACATCGACGGCGAGGTGGTGTTCTTCTAACCTGAGTCCCCTTGCTAGATCTGTCAGCAATGCATCCCAATTGACTGGCCCTGGGACATCTGGATGTGGCACCCGTAATTGTTCTGAGTGAATGGTTCGCTCCACAGCAAATAAATGGAGGAGATGTGAGGGTCTGGGTACAAATATTTCTGAGTGGTATTCCCAGAACCCTGTTATGAACATCTCCTCGAATGTTTGTTTAAAGCAGGCTGGGAGGTATTTTATTCTGGCGTGCCAAGCATATACTACCTCTATGGAAGGAGTGGTGCTCATGTCATAAACTAAATCCTGATTTCATGTAAGGAATCCGACATTTGAGAAGTGTGGGTCCTTGATGTTCTTGAATGTCCTGAATGTGATAAGCATTAATTCAAAAATTTTCATGCACATCTGGGCCATCACATCAGGGGTATTCCTTAATCGGATGCTCCAGTGCCGTATGGTGGAAATCATGTAATTGACGGTGGGAGGGCCTTGAGGGGGTGCTAGATAGACGTAGTTTAACCATTTGGCGCAGCCCTTGATATTCTTGACTGCAAGGGTAAACTCTGGCCATGTGCGTCTGCGGAAAACAGGAACGTAACAAGGGTTATATTTAATAAAAAGAGGCATATTCGTCCAGGTGCGAACCATCTCCGGGTAGGTTTCGAGGAGTCGGATCCTCCAGGTGGGTTGATGAATGGATCCTTTTTGAGCGCTCTCTGGGATGTCATCTGGCCCAAATTGTGTAGCAAACGTTGGAGGTTTGCCACATCTTTGTTGGATTTCTGCATTGTAGTCCGCCAGGAGTATACAATATGGCACGTATTGATCATCATTGGTTCCGATCCATCTATGGTGGGACATGCTGCGGAAGTATTCTGATTTAATAATAGTGTCCTCTATCTTTGCCATAGATTGGATTTGAACTGCCACTCGATCTTCATGAGTTGATGCTGTTTTCTCTAGTGTCTGGAGCCACTCAGGTACTTCAATTTCTAACGTGTCCATTCCTTCTGCGGTTTGCTCACCACCTGGCATTGGCATAGGAACGTATGGTTCCTCATACGTCTCATCTACCTCGATGGGTACCAATTCCTCGGGTTCTGGTTCGACAACTGGGGAGGGCTGCCTTTCGTGTGTGAGTAATCTTTCCTGTAATTCGGCCACCTGCTCTTTCAATGTCTTGACTTCCTCTGAAGTCGTGGTCGTTTCTGTGACCCTGGGTGCTGTCTGTTGCTCTTGGAGCTGATTGCGCAGCTCATCACGTTCCCTTTCCAAGTCATCATGAGCTTCTAATAGATCTGCATAGCTTTCCAAGATGGTCTTCATTGTCTCTGAGGGCACAGCTTTAAACTGCTCTGGATCAATTTCATGGGGAGAGCCTTCCATTGCTGCTTCTAGATTTGCTTCATTTTGCTGCTGCAGTCTCTTGTTCTCTTCAAGGGCGGCCGCCATGTGTTTTCTGAGGAGTGCCAGGTTACGCCGGACTCTGAGATTATCGGCTTGGTATACTTCGAGCAAAGCTTCTAGTTGTTTGACACCTGATTCTGTCGATGGTTGGGGTGCCTCCAATAATGTTTGGTGAGCCTGCTCAAGCGTTGTGTAGCATTGATTCAGTTCTGCATTTTCTGTTTGTAGAATGTGAAATTGTCTTTGTAAGTCTGATGGTGCGTTGTCCGTTGTTGATACCGGTCGTCCAGGGCTCTGTACTCATTCTGGAGCTGGTATACACATTGATTTAATGCTAAAAATATACTATTTACATTAAATAATGCTGGGAGGGGTGAAGATGCAGGGGAAATGGGGGCGGGAATGGGAGATGTGAATGATGTGGATGCAAGCGGAGATGTGGGTGGAGGGGGTATGGGAGATGAAGGTGGCATGGGGGGAGGGAGCGGTGCTGTGGCAGGTGATGTTTCCATCGTGTCAATTGTTTGAGTGACAGTGTAGATGGGGATCGTGGGTGGAGTGGATGTGACGTCAGTGAACAGGGTGGTGAAAGTGGGCATGGTGACTCCCCCGAATTGGATTCCCGGAGAGAGTGGGATGCCCATGACAATGGTAGTGGTAGTGGACGTGGTAGTGCTAGTGTCATGTGGTGGGGATGGTGGTGACAATGGTGCTTCCTGATGTTCTTCTTCTTGCGTTGTCTCTCCTGGTGCTGATACATTGATGTGAATTTGTTTCTCGGACCTCCTGGGACGAACGGGAACCCTTTTCTCAAATCTGTGAATGTAGGCCATTGCCTCATGTATGGCCTCATCCAATCCTACTGCGTCGGCATGAAGGTTTAGGGACTCAATGAACAACTCGTCCACACCTTCCTCAGCTAGCAAGTCGTTCATGAGTCTCTTGCCTGTGTCAAGTGACATTTTATGCTGTTCTTGAACTAGCTTCATGGTTCAATACAGTCTTTTTATTTGTGCCGAATACGCTGGGGCACTTGCTAACTCGGAGAGTTCGTCATATTCTTGATGTTGTTCTTCGTCGGCTTCTTCTTCGTCTCCTCTTGCCTCTTGTTCATCTACATCGACTTCTACAACTTGTGGTTGGGTGGGGGCCGATGTTGTTGTTTGGGGTTGTGGTTCCTGAGCTCGCTCTGCTTCAGTTTCGAGATTAGAGTCATAGATCAACCTGGCAATTTCTTCATCCGTGAGGTCCTCAAGCGTAAATCCCTGTGGAAATTCCAAATCTGATGGAATGGGTGGAAACACCAGATTGGGTCCCTCTGTACTTGGTCTTGGTAGCCGGATAGTGAATGGCCTAACGCGTCGTGTCTGGGGAGGGGTAACTTCTGGTGTAGTGGTGGCTCCCCTTGGTTGAGCGCAGGGTAGTTGGACACCCCCCCTCATCTTCTTTGATGGGGGACCTGCTGCTGATAGTCTTCTCTGGAATTCTTGGGCCCGGGACCATACAAGTGCCCGCTGAACAGGCACGTCATAAGCCAAGCACCTATAGATTATTCTGGTCAGAGCACAACACCCGTGGAGCACATTTTTCTGCTTCTTGTTCCACCTTTGATGGGCTAGGTGGATCTGATCTATGATCCAGTGTGGCACATTGATGGGAAGGCTTTCTGTCTCTGCTAGATACAAGCTGAACCATATTTTCTTCGGGGGCATTGTGAATCGTTCCTGGGCGGGAAAAGCAAAATGTTGCATGAGGGTCCGCAGGTGAAGCGCAATGGTTGGTGTCATCGCTACCATATCCTTCAACTTATTAAGATCTTTGTGTTTCATTCGGCCTGGAACCATGGTTTCCTTTTCTGTTGGGATGTGCATGCCATACATACCCAATGCTTCTCTTACCAGATTGAGGGTCAACTTGAATCTTTTAAGCTCATGACCCGGCAGCAGTGATGGCAACACAAAGGTGCTGTCGCCTCCCTTGGCCCTGCTTGGCGTGATGGTACTGATCAGATATGAACATCGTAAGAAATCCGGCTTTGGTAAGTGGGCCCTGAAATAACTGTCCACACCCGCTTTGATCCAAACTGATCTCATGACTTTGGCGTTTTGATAGCTTTCAAACTCGCGCGTGAAAAAGTGGTATCGACCCCATTTGCCATTAAATTCCAATTCTGCTTCCCAGAAATAGGTTCCATCGCCCAGTGGTCCAGCAACATCACTGAACCAATGCGCATGCTTACCTACTTGAGAAGTGTGCCCTTGAGGAGGATCCTGAATGGGGAGCACATGCACGGCTTGAAGTTCTTGCGGCCTTGCGGTGAGACGTGGCTCGAGGAGAAGTGTTTCTATGTCCACAATCTGGGCACCAGATCCGGCTTGAGAACTGGCACCTACTTCTGCCATGGCCCTGTTTGCTGGTTGGTTCTGTGAGAATATAGAACCAAGTGTTAACATCGTAATGGACAGAATAAATCCGTTGTTGTCCCCGTTACAACATTAACATGAGGTAGATGGTGAGTTAGTGGTTAGTAAGTGCACGAAGACAGTGTGTGTAGTTAGTGCTTGGGTTGTTCTAGGAGACTAATGCAGTTAGTAAGTGGGTATGAATTTACAAATTGGGGTCGGGGGGTTTATTACACGTCCTAGGCTGCCAAATGCAGTGGATGGGTTTTGCTTTCGGTTTCGGAGAGACTCTAGAGAGCTTTCTCGGTGTCGCGGTTTGAAAATGAGGCCTTTTTGGGACCCATTTACAATTGATTACATGCATGCTCTTGGGTCTTGGTGTGTTCTTGAGCGTTGAGAACAAGTGAATACTGGCAGTATGCGTAGCTACGTTATGTTGTTTAGGTTGTGGCCTCGGCGTCGCTACTTGTGCCCTCAAGCAAGCCTTAGGCACCCAAATTTGTCTTGATTGTGGGCTAGCCTTCATCGACTTCTTGGGCACCCAAATAGATTTCACATTAGCAGGAGAATTTCTGCAGGACTTCTTATCAATGTCATGTTGTTGGTTATTAATAAGAAACTTCGCCCGTGTAGTTGACGGTGGTGCAACCGGTTGTTCGCCTTTCCGCACCCACACATGGTTTATTTTCTGAGACATTCTGTTGAGCAGGTACTTTTGATCTCGGACATAGGTAGTACTCTGCTTCTTCTGCCTTTGATCCACCTTGGGTTGCTGCCTCCTTCTGGCCTTTGGAAAAGAAGGGAGTTCCGTTGCATTCCTGACTCCTTTTTTGCGAATATCATTCCTCTGCAACACATAGTTTTGGACAAGAACAGCATGGTCATCTTCATGTGTACCCCTGGAAGGACCAAGAGTCTGTGCCTTTCCTAGTTCCTTGAGTGCTCCATTGTCTAATTCTACTGTAACTCGACTATGATTGATCCAAACCTGGAGAAGTCCACTTCTTAGGTTTAAATTGACTGCTTGGTCATAGATCCAATCTTGACCCAAGACAAGAGGTTCAGTGAGATCCTCATCCTGACACACCAGTACTTTAACTGTCATTGCCTCATCATGAATGTAGAGGGGAAGTTCCACCTCGCCCATGCAAGGGGTTTCCACGCCTCCCAATCCTATGAGATATGCTTCCACAGGATTGACAGTTAACTGCAACTCTTGACAGTAAGACACTCTAACAGCACTAGTGGCTGCACCTGAGTCAATCAAGGCTCTTACGGTCCTTGCACTCTTTCCTTGTCCCATCTCTAGGGTTACGAAAGGACGTCGATCAGTTATCCTATGTGAGCTGGTTCGTGCGACTACACACATTGCCATATGATATCCTTGATCTGCATAGTCATTTGTCCTAGGCTGCTCTCTACCTTGCCTACGTAATTTCATCCTTCTGATGCGTTCTAAAGCTTCTGCTTGAGCTTCTTCTCGAACTCGCTTTTCTTCCTCTTTGCGTTTCTTAGCAGTGTTGAGTCGGCTGAGCATTTCCTCCGTGAGGGGTTCCTGATACAACTTGACTCTGCAACCGCTAATATAATTTGGGAGAACATCACCCTCTAATGTGGCCAATTGTACTGCTCCACTCGTGGAGATCCTATTGATGATCATAGGTCCGTAGCCTCTCTTTTCTAGCTTCCTCGCGTGTTGTTTTAGTGTATAGACTAAGACTAGATCTCCTGCTTTCAAGCCTTTATCCTTCACATGGGCATCGAAATATGCCTTCTGTCTCTTCTTGGCTGCATATATTCCTGCAGCGGCTCTTAGTCTTGTTTCCCCTAATCGTTCAAGGTCAAAGATCCTAGAGGAGAGCTCGTGACCTGTCCATTCGTGCTCTTGTGCTACTCTCAATGTAGGAATCAGGAAGTCCAAGGGTAGCACAGCGTTTTGGCCGAATACCATCTGAAAGGGGGTGGCTTGGAGTACCGTTTTGTAGGCAACTCGGTATGCCCAAACAGCATGGTGTAGCTGTTTGTCCCAATCAGAGCGTTTAGTGTTCACTAATTTCGTCAGTACATTGCATAAGATCTTATTAGTACTCTCAGCTTGTCCATTAGCTTGAGGGTGATAAGGGGCAGACTTCTTGTGTATTACCAAGAATTCTTGGAGTAGATTTTCAATCACTTCGTTCAAGAAATGAGTGCCTCTATCACTTACAAGCTCTATAGGTAGTCCATATCTCGTGAATACATTTTCAAACAAGAATTTAGCAGTTGTTTGAGCATCGTTCTTTGTCGTAGCCTTTACCTCTACCCACTTGGTGAGATAATCTGTTGCAACAATGATGTATTCCGCATGAGAACCTTTGGCTGGGGGGTTAATAGGACCTACGAAGTCTATTCCCCACTTAGAGAATGCACGTCCACCCATCATAGGTTTCAGTGGCATCTCATCTTTGCGTATAGGATACTGAGTCCTTTGACAGACATCACACCGTTTCACATAGCTATGTGCATCCATGTGAAGGGTGGGCCACCAGAAGCCCGCAAATAGTATCGCCTTGATCACCCGATCTGGTCCAAAGTGTCCTCCTGCTACACCTTGGTGAGCAGTTTCCAATATCTTAAGATATTCACTCTCATGGACACATAGTCTCAGGTAACCATCTTTACCACGCTTATATAGATTATCACCAATGAGTGAGTAATCCAGGGCTTCCTGTTGTAAACTCCTTTTCCTAGCCAGAGTCATGTCTGGAGGGAATGTGTTTGTCCTCAGGAATGATACTAGTGGTTCGCTCCAATCTGGCACAATGGATACTTGATAAAGAGTGGCATGTTCCACTGGTGGTTTAGTGTAACAGATTGGGCATTCCTTGCACAACTTTTGGACATCCGCTTCCATAGTTGGCCAATGCACTCCGAATCTCTTTAGTGTCTGTAAAGTCCGTTGCTTTGAATGGTGTTGCTCTAGTGCACCTACATGTGCTAATTGCAACCATTTAGCATACTCATCCTCTTCTACGCAACAAGCCAAGATCCCTTGATCTGTGTGCTTGTACATGCTTCCTGCCATGATGTGGTACTTTTGGGCTTTTACAACCTCTCTATTCCGTGTGTTTACCACTGGATGGTTAGGCCCGTAGGTCAATACTGGTACTAATGGCTTAGCCCACTACGGCACCACTTCCAAATTAAACAAGTAAGCATCAGGAAGGTCATCTGACACTCCTTGTGGGGCTTCTCCCGATGTGAGCCTAGAGAGATGATCAGCTCTCAAATGAGTCCTACCTTTCCTTACCACCACTTCAAAGTTATATTCCATTAGCAAGAGAAACCATCTTACTAATCTTCCTGTATTGCATGGCTTGTTTACGAGATATAACAATGCCTGATGATCAGTAAAAAATTTAAACTTATTTGCAAGCAAATAGTGTCTAAACTTTTTAACTGCATATACCATGCCTAATCCTTCTCGCTCTGTAGTGGTGTAATTTCGTTCAGCCGCATTCAACTGTCTACTAGCATAGGCAATTGGAAGATCCATATTACCTTCACCAGTAGGTTGTGCAAGAACACATCCAATAGCATAATTGGATGCATCCACGTGAACATGGAATGGCTTATTCCAATCTGGCGTGGTCAAGATTGGTGCTGAACATAATCTTCGTTTAAGTTCCTGGAAGGAATTCTCACATTCATCCGTCCACTCAAAGTTAGTCAGAAGTCCGTACATGGGCTTTGCGATGACCGCATACATGTGGATGAAACGTCGGTAATACCCACAATGCCCCATGAAAGCTTGTACTTCCTTGACATTCTTAGGCCTAGGTAACTCTGCTATGGCTCTCACTTTCTCTTCATCCGTGGATATGCCATTCTTCGACACTATGTGTCCTAGAATCTTGCCTTGCCTGACCATAAAAACGCACTTTTCTGGGTTCAGGCAGACTTGATATTCTCTACATTTGTCAAAGATTTGTCTGAGTTCAGGAATATGGGTTTGTCTAACATTGGAATGAGCACAAAGATCATCAACGTAGACTTCTAAACTCTTCCTCAGGAACTCCTTGAACACATGGCACATCAGCCTCTGGAAGGTAGCTGGTGCATTGGTAAGCCCAAATGGCATTACTCTAAAAGCAAAAATGCCCCATTCTGTGGCAAAGGCTGTCTTATCCTGATCCTCTGGAGCTATGGCTACTTGATTGTAGCCCGAAAATCCATCAAGGAAGCTGTACACTTCCTTGCCTGCCACTCTTTCTAAGAGATGTTCTGTGATGGGAAGCGGATAGTTATCTCAAATCGTGGCGGCATTAACCTTTTTCAAGTTAATGCACACACGCAGCTTGCCATTCTTCTTGGGCACCACCACGATGGGGGATACCCATTCGGTGTGCTCAATTTCATAGATAAATCCGGCTTCGACCAGTCTATCTATCTCTTCTTTGATCTTAGCAGCGTAATTATCGTTATATGTATAAGGCTTCTGCTTAGAGGGTTTGGCATCTGAAGTCATGGGGATGGTGTGTGAGCAAATGTCCGGGTCAACACCTTTCAAATCCTTGTAACTCCAAGCGAATACATCTCTGTATTCTCTTAGCAAGGCTATCAATTCGTACTCTTCTTCTTCTGTTAGGTCATGGCCTATATACGTGCATCTCTCCTCTCCTTCTTCTATGGCCACAACTATTTTCTTGGTGGTTTCTTTGTTATCATAGGCCTCTCCTACTTGTGCCTCTCGTTTAGGCATCCTTATCATGACTCTCCTGTCGTCTATCTCATACTTCTTAAAATTTTCTGGGACCTCAAACAAAGATTCTTCCTCTTCTGGTGAGACTTCTCTTTTTTTTCGTTTCTTTCCTTCTTCCCTTGGGGTCATATGCGTTGCTAATCTTACATCATTTGTAACCTCTCCATGCCTCTGGGGTTGAAATTCTACTTCATGGAAGTATTCTTCATCTGATGCAAATGGTGGGTCCATAATGATTGACTCTAGGTCGGAGTCACTTGCATCCTCAAATGCATCAGGGCTAGGTTCGCATTCTTCTAGAACTGCCTCTCCCATGATTGGCTCTATGGAGAAGACTGAAATGTCATAGCCATCCTCATCACAGTGAGGTGTCCATTGTTCTTCATTGATGGCTACGTCCATGGTTGCTAAAATTTCCGCCCAACCGTGAGGTTCAAATTCTTCGTCTGGAAAAACTACAGGTGCATAGGCTGGGTCTTGGATTGACCTATGGGTTTCTTTCGCACCTACCTCTCTAGCTTTCTCTCTCTTCTCTTCTTCTACTGCTACCTTGCACATCCATAAGTGGGTGTCTTCATGCATCCAAGAGGATCCTGACCCTATGGAATGCACAGATTCCGTATCATCTTTGGCTCTATGGATGGGATTCCACTGGATAGGAGGTACATCCCTATGAGAGTAATCTTTGAGATTGACTTTGGTGGTAACACCCAAGTGTTGCAAATACAAGGAGTTGGTTCCCCAATCATGTACTACTTGCAACTGTCGCATAAATGGTCTTCCCAAAATCATCTCATAGGCATGATTTTTGCTAAAGTCACATATAGCAAAGCTATGCTCAAACTCAACACCACAAGTGGTAAGAGTTATGCCTTCTAGCAATCCCAAGGGCCTCTCTATATGACCATCGGCCATCTGCAATTTCATTCTCGTTGGCCTGAGTGCTGGCTTGCCCCAACGTTTCCATAGAGAAGTAGTGGCAATTGCAACTCCTGCACCTGAGTCCAAAATTGCCTTAGTGGTGTACTCCTGGTAGGTGATGGGAAGATAGGTGTTCCCTTCTTCACCTTCACACATATCTCCTATCTTATCCAAGGGAATTTCTGGCACTGTCCTATGGGATCCTGCCCGGGAACATGGTTTTGCAACTTCAGTTACTTGACTAGCTACATATTTCCGCGCTTTTGGTCCATCCTTAGGCGGTTCTTCCAAAGTGAGATCGCACTGCGCCTTGGTGTTCTTTACTACCTCCGTGTTCCTAGATATGACTGAGTCGTCGTTCCTTACCATGACTGTGGGTGCTCTCATACATGTGGACTTTGCTTCCCATGGGCCTGTGAAGTGGGGTAGCTCTTGTATGGAATTAGACTCAAAGTCCAATCTCTCGTGAGACTGAGTACTCTCATGTTCCCCGTAAATAGATGGAATGTCTTGTGGGAATTGGTCGTGTGCATCATCCACAAGTTCAAAGGGAGGGGCGACATCACTTTCGTTATCCCATTTGTCTTCTTGAATCTCTCGTAGGAAGTCTGGTGCAAACCGATTCATAGAAGAAGAAGTGTCTGGCTCCGTAGAATTAGGCGCATATGCAACCTGGGAAGGAGGGCTTATTCTATCGTTGGCTCTCTCCTCGTTCCCATAGATGGCTGGAGCACCAGCTTCTTGGGGAGGATTACTTATGCTATTACTTTTCCGAACAGGCTCATACGCTCTCTGGGAAGGAATGTAGGTCACCTGTGGAGGTACGTAAGCTTTCGAGGGAGGCTCTTGTGACTTTTGGGGGGGAAGATAAGCTTCTTGAGGAGGCACGTGGGCTTCCTGAAGAGGCTGGCTTTTCCGTTCTCTTGCCCTTTCCTTTCTTTGAGGGGTAGGTTCCTTTTCGGACTGTGCAATTAGCCTCTCTATTCTTTCTAAGGAGGGGAAGGTGTCTGGTTTAGTGGAATTGGCCACATACACTTCTGATGGGGAATGCTTCATGTTTTTGCTTGCTTTATCTTTTTCTTGATTTTTTTCTTCCTTGGCAAATCTTGCAATTATTTCCTCTAACTTCTCTAGGAATCCATCCAAGTGTAATTGCGTTTTGGCTGAGCCCGAGTAATTGAAAAGGCGACTGGCTTCAAACATAGTCTGAGCCAATGCGACCATTTTTGCGCACAGTTTGGTTCTTTCTATCTCTAGGTCAGCTCTAGGATAGCACTTGTCATGATCCGTGACGTTTGGCCCTTCTTGGATTCTGGCCTGATATGCTTTGAGCATCATGTCTATGTCTTCAGGAGTGGGATCAGCTAATACTGATCCTACTCTAGGAGGTGGTGGAATCGTATGACGTGGGTTGGAAGGTGGCGGGTCGGAGGGCGATGGGAGTGGTGGTGATGGGATAGTGTGAGAGGGGGTTTGAGAGATGATTTCAGTTATCCTAGCTTTGGTTTCTCTTATGCTTTCCTCAAGTTCACTCATCTTTTTAGCCCATTGTCTTTTCATTCTTTCCCGACTATCTTTCCATGCTCTAGTCCTTTTCTTTGTTACGCTCTCGGTTTCACTAGCCTCTGAGTTCTTATCCTGGTTTACCCCTTGATTCTGCTGCAAGGCTTGAGCTCGAGTAACTACCTGTACGAGAGCAGTGGAAGTGACACTTCCTGTGGAATCTACCACTAACCCAATAACGTTGATCGGAGTGATTTTTGGCATATTATTAGGATTCTTAGGGCAATCTCGTAAGAGATGTTCTTTTCCACAATCTTGGCAAAAACCTTGGATCGTTACTGACTGGGGTTGTGTAGGTGGAGGCAAGGGACAATCACGAATGAGGTGATCTCCTTGGCATCTGTAGCACGGTCCTCTTGGGAATGGAGGTCTTGCTTGCCTGGATTGAGGCCTAGGATTGGGGTTTGCATACATGACGTTCATGTAATCTGACTCCCAACTAGGTTCGTTTGTCTCTTCGCTATAATAGGACTCACCATGCTCTAGAGACTGCATGTATTAGGCCTGGGGGCTATCAACATGCGTGGAATCAAAGCTATGGTCACTCGGGTCACTTTCAGAAAGCAAGGATGTTACAGGGACTATAGCTCTATTCAGGTTCTCTTCTGCAGCAGTATACTTTACAGGAATCACATTAGCTGTGGCTGGGGGTTGTTGAGCTAGCACAGGCTGAGGCCTTTGTTGGTTTTGGTATTGTGGTTGGTAATTTTGTTGTGGCCTTCCATATGGTTGTGGAGGGTACGGGTTCTGGTATCTTCCTTGCTGCGGGTATGGCTGAGGGTAGGGTTGCCTAACTGCCTGCTTGTTGTATGGGCAATCTTGTGCGGTGTGATTGGTGTATCTTCGTTCTATGGTGCAATATTGGCTATTTGGATTGACCTGGGGTTGAGCCATAATGGGACACACGTTTTCCATGTGGTCGCCACCGCATGTATAGCACCTCTTCACTGGGGCAAACCTTGGGATTTGTTTGCTAGTTACACCTAATTTCTGAGCTACTTTTTCGGCAAGTTCCTCAATTGATGTGGACTGCGTGGAAGAGTGACTAGATGCACTATCTGAATCTTTGTAGATTTTGGAGAGCTCTAGTTCTTCCCCTAGGTTATCTTCAATGTCAATGCACATGCGTACACATTCTTCTATGGTCCTAGGGTCCTTTAGATACACATAGGATCTCAATTTCGTACTCAGCAATCCATCAAGGAATAAGGCTACTTGTTTAGCAGATGTGGGTAGCTCCGAAATAGGGCACCTTTCAAGATATTGTCTAAATCTTCTTCCGGCCAATCTGACAGTCTCTTGGGGGGTCTGTTTGAAGCTGTGAATTAATGAGGAGGTATTGTGTCTTATGCCGCTCTTAGAGAACTCTACAATGAATGCCTCTAGGAGTTGGTCTATGCTCCTGAACTGCCGCTCATCCAATGGCTGAAACCATGTAAGTGCCGTATTCCTAAGGGTTAGACCGAAGGCATTGTACTGCGTGAATAAATCCTCCACTTGTTCAGCTCTCAAGACTTGCTTGAATTCTGCCACGTGATCATAGGGATCTCCTGTGCCATCAAAGTAATTCTTCATGGACTTAACTAGCTGAGTCGGTCTCAAAGTTCTTGTGTGCTCTCTAGGCCTCGGCAGAGGGAATCCATCTACATTTCTTTGGTTCCTGTGAGCTCTAAGCGTCTCAGGTTCTACCCTATTCGTCTCTGTCCTAGTTCTTTCTCTGCCCACTGGGTTGGCAAAGCTTACTTCTGGTCTATCTCTACTTCTATCTCTTTGCATTCCTTGAGCTTGGGATGTTCCAGCTCCAGGGTGACCATAGGATACATTCGATCTTGGTTGAGGGAAAATGAATTCACCCTTCCAAGTGTAAGCATGCCTATCATTATCTGTCACCACAAAGATTCGCTCTGAAGTGTGATCTAAGTAGGTCACTCTACCTGGGCTATTCGGATCCTTAAACTCATAGATCATGATATTTCCTATGTCCGTTGGATGATTAGATTTATACCTCCAAAAGGCTTCGTCAGTTTCTCGATTGAGGAGCAACTCTATGCTCTTGTTGTCTTGGGGTACCCACTCAGGCGTGATAATCCTAGTGAGAACTGATTTACCTCGGGGGGTTCTAGGTTCTACTCCCATGTTTCCTTGTTCCAAGTCACCTAAGTCCGCTTCTGAGATTACATTTCCAAATTCATCTGTCCTATCTGGATGACTGGTGACTACGTATATGGTTCCTTCCTTGTCCAGGTATGCACCGTTTTCAAACTTGACAGCTGGGTGCTCTAGTCCTATGGATTGGTCAGGGTTTTTAATCTGGACCACGGATCTTCCTAGGCCGTCCTCATAGATGCTAGCACCTAATCGGTTGGTCCTAAGGTACTCCAACTGTGTTTTGTAAGGGCCTTCCACCCTGTACAAGTAAGGCACTCCTGAACTTCCTGTAGGTCTGTCCATGCCTTGAGACATCTCTGACTCACTGGTATCAGAGCTAGGGTAGTACGAGTGGTGGCTCAACTGTTGGGCCCAAGACCGAGCAGTGTGGTTGACACTAGCCTCTGAAGATCTAAGGCTTTGTCTCTCCCTTACTAGATGTCTTCCTGATCTAAGGTTCATATGCCTATTTAAGTAGTCGAATTTTTGCCCAGAGTACAACCTCGTTGCCGATTAATTGGTCTCAGTCACTTGGCTCCTTTTAGTTAATTATTGTGTTTATGGTCTTGTCTGATATCACGTCGTCAGGAACACTTGAATGTTCTCCGTACTTTAGGTTGATCGTTCCACGTTAGGTTCTTTTCCTTTATGTTATCGATAGAACAGAGATAATGTTTTTAACTTGCACTTGAGTTTTTAGGTAATCTTCACTTGATAATTGCCTACCGTCGCCCTGGCTTACTCCTATCACTAGTCGTTCTTAGCTTGAGCTAGGAAATGACAGAGGGAGTTGAGAATATTCCAACCTTACTTGTTGATCCCTTGCTTTATGGTGCTCAAGAACCCGGTTCTCGAGCTTGCAAAGAAACCTTGCTTTGTATGCTCCCAGTTGCTCTCAATGGACCTATAAAAGTCCCACGGTTAGCTCACTGCTTAGATTCAAAGGACAAAACCAACCACTTTCATTCATGTAACATAAACACATATTTGCATTGTGACTTTTAGGAAAATAATTCTAAAGATCCCTGACTTTGATCCCCCTGGGTATGGTCAACTTCAAAATACCCTATTTGAAATTCAACGCATTATCTTTATAAAAAACAGTTGAGGGCGTGTAGTATATGCCACGAGCCTTTCAACAAGCCCAAGAGCTCAATAATTGGATTTCGTATGAAAAAGTTATGACTGTTCAGGGTTTAGGGGGTTAAATCAGGACTCAAAACAAGCTAACATTCCAACAGGAATACTTGAGTAGCTTGTGGCACGGCCTTGCGATGCAATACTACACCATAGTGTTTGTCCCACACTTAGTCAAAATTTAGACCAATAATTTTGCCTTAAAAATTTGACCTAAATTGCCCTTCTAACGTGTTCGCAAAGTCTGTCGGTCGCGATTGACAGGTCAGTCGCGATCGACGTGTCGATCGCGATTGACAGGTCCGTCGTGGCTGTCAGTCGCGATTGACTGGTCAGTCGCGATTGACAGGGGTTACGAAAAGTCAATCAGTCGTGGTCAAAGGGTCGTTGACTCTGTCGGTCGCGATTGATGGGTCGATCGCGATTGACAGGTCGGTCGTGAGGGTCTATCGATCGTGGTCAAACAATCGTTGACTGTGTCGGTCGCGATTGACAGAGCCGTCGTGGTCAATCCGTCGTGGTCAAACAGTCGTTGACTGTGTCAGTCGCGATTGATGAGTCGATCGCGATTGATGACTCGATCGCGATTGACACGTGTCACGCGTATGGTCCGTCGGTCGCGGTCAATCGGTCGTTGACTCTGTCGGTCGCGATTGATGAGTCGATCGCGATTGATGACTCGATCGCGATTGACACGTGTCACGTGTATGGTCCGTCGGTCGCGGTCAATCGGTCGTTGACTCTGTCGGTCGCGATTGACAGAGCCGTCGTGGGCTGTCGATCGCGATTGACGTGTCGATCGCGATTGACAGGTCTGTCCGTCGTGGTTTGTCGATCGCGATTGACAGAGCGATCGCGATTGACAGAAATCTGTGGAATTTCAAAAAACTAAACACATTTTTGGGAAGCTCTAGGCCTGTAGGTCATGGATATGCACTTTGTTTAGCAATTAGAGCAATTTTTCTGTCGGTCGCGATTGACAGAGCTCGGCGACACACAGACAATTACTCAGATTTCCGTACCTGCGCGGAGTGCTGGGGATGATGATGCAGCCTGTACCTGCAAGACAGCTCAGAAAACATGCAAAAACAGCACATGCAAATTCGCTCTCTCGCTCTCTCTCACAAGTGAAATGAGGGAAATGAGGTGGAGATGGGGATATAGTCAAAAAACTGAAATTTTCGCGATGATGGAGATGGAGGTGGAAGATGGTGATGATGATGATGGTGATGAAGATGGTGAAGAAAGTAAAAGAAAATCGATGAGAGTGAAGAAAATACCTACAACTCCAACGCGTCAACTCTACGTCTTACCATCACACGCTCGTCCTCAAAGCTCGATCCCCGGCAATGGCGCCAAAATTTGGTGTAGCTCAGTGATGAGTAGCACCTCCTTTAATGTCAATCCGGGAAGACGTGAGGATGGTATGAAGACCTCGAGCAAGTGGCGGCACAAGTGCGTGAGTGAGAAGCACACAAGCATGCACACACATACACACAAACGCGCACACACGGCAAGACAAAGAAGGAAGAGTCAATGGAGTTCTGTAGATTACTTTCAAAAGCTCTTACAAGTTTGTTTCAATTACAATCTAACCTCAAAAATGAGCTCTCTAGCTCTTTTTATAGTTTTTGACTAGCTTTGGCCCTGTCCAGACCTAGTGTCCGGCCTAGTTAAAAATTAGGTTCCAGGGCTTATTTGGGGGCTCAAACGAGATCTAAAAAATACGAAAATTGGTACGCAACTACTTCTAAGGCTCCTCAAGCTCAAGGACTCCTTGGCTTGCACAAAATGGAGCTACAAAAATGTGAAATGATATTTACAATGATTGTTAGTGATAAGAATCACTGTTGTTGTAGGGATTTCTTCTAGTGATCTGCCATACATATCTTCGAGCTCCCTACTTTCTCTTCCTCCCTGCATGTCCATCTCTTTGATCTGCATTAGTGTCTTGAAAAAATATTGGCCTACTTGCCAGATCTTCTTTGACTGCTCTGTTTGCTTGTGTTGTCCCTTCGCTCTGACTCCCTTCTTTGACTTTCACGTCTTGTAAGTCCTGGTGTACCAAGACTACTGCCAACAGTGTGTCTATAAATACATGTATATGTATATGTATATGTATATGTATATGTATATGTATATGTATATGTATATGTATATGTATATGTATATGTATATGTATATGTATATGTAGATGTATATGTCTATGTATATGTATATGTATATGTAGATGTAGATGTAGATGTATATGTATATGTCTATGTATATGTATATGTATATGTATATGTATATGTATATGTATATGTATATGTATATGTATATGTATATGTATATGTATATGTATATGTATATGTATATGTATATGTATATGTATATGTATATGTATATGTATATGTATATGTATATGTATATGTATATGTATATGTATATGTATATGTATATGTATATGTATTTGTATATGTATATGTATATGTATATGTATATTGGTGTAGCTCAAGTGTAAGCACCACCTCCTTCACTTGTCAAACCACGCAGACGTGAGGACCAGTATGAAGACCATGAGTGAGTGAAGGCACAAGTGCGTGAGTGAAAGCACACAAGCATGCACACACATACAAACACACATGAAGAAGGCAAGATCAAAGAGAGGAACAATGGAAAGCTTTCTATTGCAAAGGAACTCTCTTACAAAAGCTCTATTCTCTAGCAAGCTAACCCCAAAAATGATCTCTCTAGCTTTCTTTATAGTTTTGTGACTAGTTTTGGCCCTCTCTAGACCTAGTGTCTAGCCTAGTTAAAAATTAGGTTTCAGGCCTTATTTGAGGGCTGAAACGAAGTCCAAAAATTATAAAAATTGGTAGGATGATACTTCTAATACTCTTCAAGCTCAAGGACTCCTTGGCTTGAACAAAATCAAGCTACAAAAATATGAAATGATATATACAATGGTTTGAGTGATGAAAATCACTATTTTATAGGGATTTCTTCTGAAAATTTAGACTTACACTTTTTGAAGCTCCCTACCTGCTCCTTCTTCTTATGTGTCCACCTTTCTGATGTGCTTCCATGCTTGTGCTTGACCTTGAGTTCTAACACTTCCCCCCCTCTCGAGTTTGTCGTCCCTGACATACCTTTGTTGTAAGGGTTGTTCCATGTAGTGCTTTGAGAGGCAATGTTCATCCTTTGTATGTGGTTCTTCTTGTTGCGGATGTGTGGTATCCTTCTTTTGATCTGATACCACTTGTGGGCGATTAACTTTCGCTCCTATACCAACTGTTGGTGATCTCACGACTCTGAGACCACTTCTTGATGGCCGTCGCGGCAAGGCTTGAACCTTGTCAGGCCTGGGGAAATTGCCACGCCACCGAATAGAGAGCTAAGCTGGAGTGATATAGAACACTTCTGTAATCAATAGTAGCTTAACAAGATTACTATTGCTTAACTCTGTTAAACTGCGACTCGAATTCCATCGGAACTTCACCGGACTGTCACTGGGACGCCACCGAAATTTCACGGGAATATCACCGGAATGAACTTTGATTCTGCTCGTGATTACTTCAAATGAATTTATGTGAAGTAAGAAAGTGATACGTGAGCTTCCTTCACTGAATGAACTTCTTCTTGAAGTTTAAAGAAAACTTCATAGTTCTGAAGTGACATTTTCCGCTTAGACTTTGTACTGTGTGTACATATCCATTCCACCGGAAACTTTGATAAGCTTAAAGTAGAGTCGTCTAGCTACAAGAGGAGCTATCTCTTATACAAAGCTTCGAATTCTACTGCGAGATATACTTTGTTGTTCTACTGGAAAACTCGCTTTCTGAGAAAACAATAACTGACCGAAAATGCGTTTACTGAGATATCTTTGACCGAGACATTCGTTTATTGAGAGAGTACCGAGAGACATGTTTAGTAACGAACTGTAACTGTTAATAGTTAACGAACTTCCTACTGTAACACGGAAAAACTCAGATTCTTCACATGCGAACAGTGCGCGCAAACTTCCACATGAACATGTGTTTTCTATTAGAGAAGATGTGTACAAGTTAGCTTGGCATTTTCTTGCTCAAGCTGTAGAAACTCTCCTATACTGAGTAGTTTCTTATTACCATCCCTCTCAGATGAATACCTGACATTCCAGGTTTCTGTTATTCATCTGTACATACGTGATCTATGGCGTCTACTGAGAATTTCTTACTCTCTCTTCACTCATATGCGATCTCTCATCACCTCATCATCATCATCTCTTCCTTGGCATCATCAGCATCATCAGCATCATCAGCATCATCCCAGTCCTTCAATCCTTGATGTATATATACACTTTTCTTCTGCGCTCTTCCACGCTCTCATTCTTTAATTCACGTTATGCGCACATTATGCGCACACCGCTGTTTATTGCTCTGTTACTCGTACATTATGCGCACATTATGTGCACATTATGCGCACACCATTGTTTATTTGCTCTGTTAACGGACTGATTCCGCACGCTGATTCCGCTTCTTTTTCTTTTTCTTTTATGTCTGTCTGTATGTCAAATTCGTGAGTGATTCCTCAACAACTCCCCCTCAATCACTAATTTGACCTCTTCCGGTCTTTCACATATCTTTCTTTCTTTTATACCTGCCATTTCTTTGAATCTACTTGTCTTTGTTCCATCCAAGCTTTTTGTCAAGATATGTGCTATCTGATCTTTCGTAGGAGTGTAGACTATTTCTATCTCCTTCTCCATTACCTTTTCCCTCAGGAAATGATACTGAATTTCTATGTGCTTTGTTCTTGCGTGAAACACCGGATTCGCTGCAAGATATAGAGAGCTCATATTGTCTCCATGTATAATTGGTATACCTTGATCAATACCCATGCTTTTGAGCAAGGTCTGCATCCATATCACTTCTTTCGTTGCTTCTACTAATCCTTTATATTCTGCTTCTATTGACGATAAAGCTACTGTATGTTGTTTCTTTGAGCACCAACTTACTAGCTTATCTCCTAGGTATATCATATACCCATGTGTCGATCTTTTGGTGTCGATCTTTTGTCATCTTGACTTCCTGCCCAGCCTGAGTCACTGAATGCTCTCAGCTTTATATCTGATGTGAAAGGATAATATAATCCTTCCTTTATAGTTCCTTTTATATATCTAAGAACTCTTTGTCCTGCAACCCAATGTTGATCTGTTGGACAATGCATAAACTGTGAAAGAACTCCCACCGGATAGCTGAGATCCGGTCTTGTTAGCATAGCGTAAATTAAGCTTCCTACTAACGACTGATACTTCTTCATATCTTTGAACTTTGTACCATCATATTTACTGAGTTTATGATTTACTTCAAGCGGTGTTGAAGCTTCTCTGCAATTCTCCATATTAAACTTCTTCAGTAAGTTTAGGAGATACCCTTTTTGCGTAACATATACACCATGATATGTATATGTGATTTCCATACCTAGAAAGTATGATAACTTTCCCAGGTCACTGATTTTGAATTCCTTTTTGAGCAGTTTCTTCACCTCTATGATTCCTGTATCTGAGGTACCTGTAATTATTATGTTGATGGGGGATTCTTGGACGAGAAGGAGTTTGAGAGTTTGTAAGAGAAAAAGGAAAGAATAAAGAAAGAAATGAGCTGGGAAACTTCACAGAGGAAATAACCTTGGAAGCTTCTGCAGAAGCACACCTTGGAATCTTGAGTTTGAATATAGTAAAACAATTGCAATGTTTGAGCACAATCCGAGTCAATACTTCTGCGCACACTACAGAGGGTGCTTAATTACAAAATACCAATTATCCCGAAGTCTTCTTGCAGTCGGCCTCCTCTGCACCAGTCCTCTACTTGCTTCAAGCTTATCCTTGTGCACACCTTGCACCAAGCTTCCACCAAGATGAGGAATGAGTATCTTCTGTCGGCATGCACAGTGCACAGAGACCTTGAGGTCCTTGGGGTCTCGCTTTGCACTCTCTGCCTTCTTCCTTAGCCACTCTTCTTGCACTCTTCACTTCCCCTTCTCTGTGTCGTCGTACCCTGGTGTCTCTTACCCTTCTCTCTCTCTCTTACTTCAAGTGTGTCACCAAGAATAGCCTTTGCCTTTCTTTGTTGAGTGTGCCGATTCCGTGCACTCTAACTGAAATACAATCTTGGTACCCTTTCGATGTCCCAAGATTGCCTTTTAAGTGGCAGCCAACGAATCACTACTTTGTCCTGTAGTGACTTTAGACTTAAAGCAAAATTCTTGATTGGGCGGCCCTATTTCCACCTTTGCGTACACGGCCGCTTCCCATACCTTCACCTTTTCCTTTTAGTTCTTTACTTTTGCACCTAAGACTTTAAAACACCCTTTGAACCTTAAGGGAATTAGAAAAATACTTCTGCAATACTTCCCCAATTTGACCCCGGAATTTTGATACTTTACTCTTGCCTATGCATAGCTACTTTACTCTTGCCTATGCATAGCTGTGACCTTGACTTTGCTAGTTTCAACCGGTTAGGGCTCAACAGATGCCCACCACCTAAAGTGCTCTCCGTCCCGGAGAGACCACAATGACACAATGCAAGGAGGCTTCAATAACAGAGAGAAAACATCAAAAAAACCACAGACGAACCGGAGGTAAGGAAATAGAGAAAGATTGCGATTATTGATGAAGCATAAAAAATAACAGATAAAGAGTGCTACTAGTATTGATTAACCCGGATCATGACAAAAGGAGAAGGATGATGAGATGTGTTGAATTTCTAGAATTGAAGCTGAAGCCCTAAATGCGAAGTGAAGTAATTTATTGCGAAGGTGGATTGAGATCTGCAGCTGAGGGTTGGGGAGAGGAGGGTAGCGGAGCAGAAGCTTGTTCAGTCATGTGCTGGAGAGAACTAAGGCACTGCCTAAGGTGGTCCCTTTCGCGTTTGATACGACGGCAAGTAGCATTATCACATAACCCTAAGGAAGAGCGATTTTGAAGATCGGATAAGGCCTTTAATGCAGATTCAGCCATATCTCGATATTTGTCTTGCTCGTCTTTGAGTAAGCGAGCCGTTTCATTGAGCGATTGCCATTGAGAATGAGCTATTCGATTGATGTTATCTATGGTAGAAATGTATTGTTGATGAATAGAAGCTGCGGTCGATACAGAATCCAAGGACACTTTGGAGGCATGAGCACTACCAAAAGCAGCTGCACTGGAGTCGCGGAGTAAATGTAAAAAGGAAGGGGCGGAAGGGAGATCAATTGGAGGGGAGGGTGCAAAATGTGGATCTGGATGACTGAGAGGAGATGCAGGCGGAGTGGGTCGCGTGAATGGAACCGCAGTGGTCGGAGTGGGGGCGGAAAGGGGAGGACGAGGTGGTGTACAGGTCGGGTTGTGGGTGTTGAGCTGCGTTTGAACGAGCGGCTGGAAAGCTGGTTTGGAAGAAGGGCCATGTGCTAGAGCGGGATCAGGGGTAGGAATGGGCGCATTAGCCGGAGAGGCGGAAAAGATATTCAAAGAAGAGTGTGGAGGGAGGGAATTGAGATCAGGGGGAGCGGACAGCGGTGTGGAAGCGGAAGCCGAGTCGATGGAGATTATAGGGGAGGGGGAAGGAATTGAAGTGGAAGGTATACAGGGATGACTATTCCGTTGGCTAACAGGGCTGGGCTGCAACTGAAGTAGAGCGGGATTATGGTCAGAGTTCGAAGGTATTTGATAGAGCCAAGCTATGAAGGGAGCAGAATATAAGGAGAATGTGCGAGAGCCCCTGGAGACAGCTTCACGAAGGCGACGAGAGCGCAAATTTAAGGAACCATAGATGAGGGCGGCGTAAGGGTATGGGCGGCTATTTAGGAAGCAAAAAAGCGGATCAGCAATGCGAATATCGGACCATGGTAGTGAAGATGTGGGACTACGAAGCAAAAAGAAAAAAATGAATGCATTAAGTATGGATGTCATGCGGATGGAAAATCGGGCATTAGTGTCGAAGCGATCTCTACAAAAGGCAATTGTTGCAGAAGCTGACAATCCAGAATATAAGAATGGAGGATTACTGAAATCGACGGGGGAGGAGCCGAGACTGGCAGCAAGAGCGGGAATGGAGAGAGTGCCTGTGCGAAAATTAGGAAAGAGGCGGAGAGCTTCATAGACGTCACTATAATTGGGGGGATCATTCAGGAAAACGTTGGCCAAGCCCTAGAGACCCGCCTGTTGAAGATTTTCGACAGAAAAAAGGCGACGGAGTTCAATAGTTGGGAGAGATAAGTGAATACGAATCTGCAGATCTAAATCGGGCGGACGAAAAAGGCGCATATAATCTCCTGAAGGCGAATTTGGTTGCGAGGTATGAGAAGCCGAAGGAGAAGGAGAAGGATGGCGAGGGAGGGGAGGTGGAGAATATATATCCGTGGAATCAGATTGAGCTGAATAAGTGGGAATATGTAGAATGGCAGGAGGAAGTGAGGAAGGCGATGTTAGGGGTGGCTCAGTGGAAATGGGCAACGTAGGGAACTGGTAGTGGAGGCCGGTGGGCGGTGTTGCAGATGCAGGAGGAGGGTAATGTGGATTGGTTGTATGCAGTGCTGAAGGAGTGAGTTCCGAAATGTCTTCCGGTGCGGTGGGATCTGCCATAGTGTTCTGCGTAGAAAGGTGGAGGGGGAGTGGTTGGGCGGGGGAGGTGGAGGGGGAGTGTGGGGCGTGTGGGCGGGGGAAGTGGAGGGGGAGGCGGGTGTGGAAGTGGAGGGGGTGGAGGGGAGTGGGGAGGTGGAGGGAGTGGAGGGGGGGCGGAGGAGGTGGAGGGGGAGGGTGGGGCTTGTGGGCGGGGGAGATGGAGGGGGAGTGCGTGGGGCGGGTGGGAGGGGGAGGTGGAGGGGGAGTGTGTGGGTCGGGTGGGCGGGGGAGGTGGAGGGGGAGGCGGGTGTGGGGTTGGAGGGGGTGGAGGGTGAGGTTGTGGGAGGGGAGGGTGAAGGGAGGCGGATGATGAGGGGGGAAAGGGTGGAGTCATCTACATAAATGCAAATGTAGATCATTCCTTCTTCTATTCTTTTGATGAGTAGGCTTGCATCTATCTTCGAACTTTGGTATCCAAGTTCATTGAGATACTTCACAAGTCTGTAGTTCCAAGCTCTTGGAGCTTGCTTCAGTCCATAAAGTGCTTTTCTTAGTCTGCACACATGTTCTGGGTATCTGGAATTTACGAAACCTTCTGGTTGTTCCATGTAGACTTCCTCTGATATATATCCATTCAGGAATGCATTCTTTATATCTAGTTGACTTAGCTTCCATCCTTTTGATGCTGCTATAGCAATCACTATCCTTATGGTTGACATCTTTGCCACCAGACTAAACGTCTCGTCATAGTCTATGCCATGCGTCTAAGCATAGCCCTTGATAACCAGTCTCGCTTTATGTCTGGCTATCCTTCCATCAGCAAGTTTCTTAACTTTGAAAACCCATTTATTTCCGATTACTTTCTTACCATTTGGTTTAGGAACAAGCTCCCATGTCTTGTTCTCTTCCAGTGCGCTGAATTCTTCTTCCATTGCTTCTTCCCATTGCTTCTTGCCTTTAGCTTCATCATAGTTCTGAGGTTCATCATCATCTTTGACCATATATGCATAATCTTTCTGAGTTATATAAGATGTATCATACGAGTACCTTTCTGGTTGTCTTCTTACTCTGTTTGACCTCCTTAGCTCGTATTCTTCGTGTGTATCTGAATATACGTCTTCATCTTCGTTTCTCATGCCTGATCCGGTCCTGGACGTACTTGCCTGCGTATAATCTTCATCTTTATTCACCTGCACGATTGATTTACCTTTCTCTTTTCTTTTTATCTCTTCTTCAAATTCTTCAGCTGTATGACTCTGATCTGCATACCAACTTTTCTGTTCATCGAATGTTACATCTCTGGAAATAGTAAATTGTTTGGTTAGAGGATTCCATAACCTGTAACCCATCTGTTTTTCATCATATCCGACGAACACATATTTCTCTGCTTTTGGTTTGAGCTTATGTCTGAGTTGTGATGGTACATAAGCATGGGCTATTGATCCAAACACTTTACAATGATCAAGTGTTGGCTTCTTTCCCCACTAGGCTTCATAAGGGTTCATTCTCTCTAACGTTGTACATGGTAATCTGTTTACCAAGTATGTAGCGGTATTTACGGCTTCAGCCCAAAGATAATTTGGACAAGTCTTTTCTTTCAGCATAGCTCATGCAAACTCGACTAGAGTTCGGTTCCTTCTTTCTGCTACACCGTTTTGTTGTGGTGTATACCTGCAGGTTATTTCTCTCTTGATACCTGCATTCCAAAGATAATCATTGAACTCTCGGGAGAAGTATTCTCCACCTCCATCAGACCTCAGTCTTTTAAGTTTTCGTCCGGTAAGTCTTTCAGCATATGCATGAAAATGCCTGAAAGCTCCAAACACTTCTGATTTCTCTTTCAAAACATAAAGAGTTATCCATCTTGTTGCATCATCAATGAAAAGGACATAATACCTTGATCCGCTGATTGATCCTTCTTTTGTTGGTCCCCATATATCTGTATGTATGAGTTCTAGCACATCATCATGTTTGAATCCTTTCTTCTGGAAAGGTAGCCTGTGGGCTTCTCCCATCTGACAAGCTTTGCATTTGTGAATCATATGTTGGTTCTGTACGTTCGGTAATCCCAGTACAGACTGATTCGTTATCATAGCTTTGATTCCTTTTTCATTGAAATGACCTAATCTCTTGTGCCAGAGATCAAGTTCTGTAATCATCTTTTCATCATGTGTGAGCAACGCTTGGCCAATGTTCCCTTGTACTCTTAAAGTAAAGAGTCTACCTTCTTTCTTACCAGAGACGATCTGATTATATCCGTTCTTGGGATCTTCTACAAATACTCCTTTATTTGTAAATCTGACCTGAAATCCTTTCTCAACTATCTGTCCCACACTAATCAGATTTTTTGGTATTGTCGGAACATACAAAACATTGGTTAGCAAATCTGCTCCACTCTTGCATTTCACCTTTCCAATTGAATGTACGCTATGTCTTGTATTGTCACCTGTTTGAACAGTATGACTCGAACTTCCTTTTTCCAGTTCTGACATCAGTTCTATGTTTCTTGACAAGTGATTAGAACATCTAGAGTCAATGTAAAATACCTTTAGATCTTCGTTATCAGATGTGCTAATTGAGTTCATCATCAATGATGTATGATTTTCATTTTGTGTGTCATGCGTAGTTGTTATAGGTGGTGTTGTAGGATTGGCCCTGTCTCCAACTTCTTGTTCCACCTCTACCGTAGCCTCCTCTTTGATTCTGTCTACCCTTTTGAAAGTTACCTTGATATCTTCCGCTTCTGCCTCTACTATTATTGTTCTGATTTTGATTTGATCCCTGTTGGTTGTGCCAACAGTCATGCGCCAGATGATTACTTAGTCCACAAATCCAGCAAGCTTTCTTGTTGGTATTCTAACTACTTCTTCCTCTTCCAAAGCCTCTTGCTTTGCCGGTGCCTTTACCTCTAGCATAATAAGCCTGAGCGCTCGACTCTTCTTCATCTTTTGACTTACCTTTGTCTTTCTTCTTGTTCTTCATGTACATTGTAGAGCTTTGTCCTTTATCTCCATCTCCTTTCAGATCTTGCTCATATGTGAGCATCAAACCAAGAAACTGATTTAAATCTGGTACAAAGTGATTTAAGGAAAGTTCAGTTGAGAGTAGGAAGGGTTTCCACCTTTCATCTCCTCTCAAACCTGTTAGCAGTTGCGCTATCAATCTGTGATTTTCGACATCTTCTTTTATGGATCCAAGACTATCTACTAGATCCTTCATTTTAGTGACGTAGTCACTAATGCTTTGACTCGGCTTCTTTTTGAACGTTGTGAATTCGGACCATAAGCTAGCCTTTCTAGCTTTCGTAGTATTTTGGAAGTGGTCTTCCAATGCGCTCCATATGTCCTCCGCTTTCTCCAGACCTCTAATGTGCGGAAGTAGATGATCTGAAACAGTGTTATAGATGTAGGCTCTTGCCGTTGCATCTTTCTTTTGCCACAGGTTCAAAGCTTCTAACTCTTCTTTTTCCGGTTGGCTATCATCTTCGAAGGTCGGCTTCTTTTCTTCTCCGGTCACATACATCATTAAGTCCTTACTCATGAGTAAGGCTTCCATACGCATTACCCACGCGGGATAATTATCTCTGTCCAGCTTATCAATTTGGACATGATCTGCCATGATCTTCTTGTTTGCTTTGGGTTGCCTTTGAGAGTGTTTTGGCTCTGATGCCACTCGTTGAGCTAACCTGCTCTGATACCACTTGTTGCAGATGTGTGGTATCCTTCTTTTGCTCTGATACCACTTGTGGGCGATTAAATTTCACTCCTATACCAACTGTTGGTGATCTCACGACTCTAAAACCACTTCTTGAAGGCCGTCCGGCAAGGCTTGAACCTTGTCAGGCTTGCGGAAATTGCCGCGCCACCGAATAGAGAGCTAAGCTATAGTGATATAGAACACTTCTGTAATAAATAGTAGCTTAGCAGGATTACTGTCGCTTAACTGTGTTAAACTGCGACTTGAATTCCATCGGAACTTCACCAGACTGTCACTAGGACGCCACCGAAATTTTATCGGAATATCACCGGAATGAACTTTGATTCTGCTCGTGATTACTTCAAATGAATTTATGTGAAGTAAGAAAGTGATACATGAGCTTCCTTCACTGAATGAACTTCTTCTTGAAGTTTAAAGAAAAATTCACAGTTCTAAAGTGACATTCTTCGGTTAAACTTTGTACTGTGTGTACATATCCATTCCACCGAAAACTTTGATCAGCTTAAAGTAGAGTCGTCTAGCTACAAGATGAGCTATCTGTTATACAAAGCTTCGAATTCTACTGCGAGATATACTTCGTTGTTCTACCCGAAAACTCGCTTTCTGAGAAAACAATAACTGACCGAAAATGCGTTTACTGAGATATCTTTGACCGAGACATTCGTTTACTGAGAGAGCACCGAGAGACACGTTTAGTAACGAACTGTAACTGTTAATAGTTAACGAACTTCCTACTATAACACGAGAAAACTCAGATTCTTCACATGCGAACAGTGCGCGCAAACTTCCACATGAACATGTGTTTTCTATTAGAGAAGATGTGTACAAGTTAGCTTGGCCTCTTCTTGCTCAAGCTGTAGAAACTCTCCTATACTGAGTAGTTTCTTATTACCATCCCTCTCAGATGAATACCTGACATTCCAGGTTTTTGTTATTCATCTGTACATACGCGATCTATGGCATCTACTGAGAATTTCTTACTCTCTCTTCACTCATATGTGATCTCTCATCACCTCATCATCATCATCTCTTCCTTAGCATCATCAGCATCATCAGCATCATCCGAGTCCTTCAATCCTTGATGTATATATATACACTTTTCTTCTGCGCTCTTCCACGCTCTCATTCTTTAATTCACGTTATGCGCACATTATGCGCACACCGCTGTTTATTGCTCTGTAACTCGTACATTATGTGCACACCGCTGTTTATTTGCTCTATTAACGGACTGATTCCGCACGCTGATTCCGCTTCTTTTTCTTTTTCTTTTATGTCTGTCTGTATGTCAAATTGGTGAGTGATTCCTTAACACTTCTTTGGATTCCAGCAAGAATATGTCGTTGTGAGCTTCCAAAAACTAAGAGTTGCTCAAAAGAGGTTGTCAAGGTTGAGTTGGAGCAACTGCTGGTTTCGAATTGCTTCCTAGGTATCGATGTTGTCCCCGTGATGTTCTCTAGATCTTCCAAAGGTGATGGGAATAGTATTCATGCCAAGGATGCATAACCCATAGTGAATCATTGGTAAGTGTGTTAGTGCATGGATTGAAGAAAGTATGTGCCTTGTGCACGGCCTTGTAATGTGGCCCTATGCATGCTTACTTGGAGAATGCATTAGAAGAAGTATGGTGCAAAAATTGGAGTTCTTGAGCTAAAGTGGCCAAGGGTATGTTGATGAAGAGCTTTCCTAATCTATGAGTGTTGTCAAGTAAAGGATTCTTACCATGGTGTATATGTATATGTATATGTATATGTATATGTATATGTATATGTATATGTATATGTATATGTATATGTATATGTATATGTATATGTATATGTATATGTATATGTATATGTATATGTATATGTATATGTATATGTATATGTATATGTATATGTATGTGTATATGTATATGTATGTGTATATGGATATGTATGTGTATATGTATATGTATCTGTATATGTATATGTATATGTATATGTATATGTATATGTATGTGTATATGTATATGTATATGTATATGTATATGTATATGTATATGTATGTGTATATGTATATGTATATGTATATGTATATGTATATGTATGTGTATATGTATATGTATATGTATATGTATATGTATATGTATATGTATATGTATATGTATATGTATGTGTATATGTATATGTATATGTATATGTATATGTATATGTATATGTATATGTATATGTATATGTATATGTATATGTATATGTATATGTATATGTATATGTATATGTATATGTATATGTATATGTATATGTATGTGTATGTGTATATGTATATGTATATGTATATGTATATGTATATGTATATGTATATGTATATGTATAGGTATATGTATATGTATATGAATATCTATATGTATATGTATATTGAAATGTATATGCATATCTATATGTATATGTATATGTATATGTATATGTATGTGTATATGTATATGTATATGTATATGTATATGTATATTTATATGTATATGTATATCTATAGGTATATGTATATGTATATCTATATGTATATACATATACATATACATATACATATACATATACATATAGATATGCATATACATTTCAATATATGTATATGTATATGTATATGTATATGTATATGTATATGTATATTTATATGTATATGTATATCTATAGGTATATGTATATGTATATGTATATGTATATATGTATGTATATATATATATATATATATATATATATATATATATATATATATATATATATATATATATATATATATATATATATATATATATATATATATATATTTATATATGAATATGAACATGTATATGTATATGTATATGTATATGTATATGTATATGTATATGTATATGTATATGTATATGAATATGTATATGTATATGTATATGTATGTGTATATGTATG
>CM035436.1:84361322-84366322 GCA_020310875.1 Ceratopteris richardii
TGATATAGATGTAGTTGTTGATTGTTGAGGTAATAACCTTTCTATCTGATTGATTGTCTTCAAGTCTTTTCTTCTTGACCTTGATGGTTGATGTAGAGAGCTCCTTTTGATTAGTTCTTTGTTGATTGTCTTCTTTGGTTTACCATTGTCTTTTCATCTTCAGGTAGTAGCTTCTTTTCTCCCCTTGTTGTTGATGCCCTTTTAACTTGATGTCGTCCATCGATGCATTCCTTACTTCATGTGATCGAGCTTTCCTTTAAATGTGTAGTCCTTGCTTTGTATGGTTGTTCTTCTCTTCAAGGTTGTTGTCATTGCTTGATGTGCTTGAACTTCTTTCTTAAGAGCGTATTCCTTGCTTCCTCTGATTCTTTCTTCAAGTTGGTAGTCCTTGATGTGGTTGATCTTCTCCTCAAGATGTATAATCCTTGCTTGATGTAGTTGAATTTTTTCATGAGATAGATCTCCAAGAGTAACCTCCTTTTAATATGATGGTTCCTGTTTGTATGGTAGTGGATGATACAAAAAATGTGAGCTTGATATATAAGCTCATGATGATGGTGAATTGGACCAAGGTACATGATGAAAATTGAAAACAAGTTACAAAGCAACAAAAGGCTTTATCTATGACTTTTGTCATCTATGTATAACAACTTAACTTTGTCCTAATGCAAAGTTCAGAGGTTGTGGTTTTTCACACTCATCTTGGAGCGAGCAAAGCTCTAGCTCTAGAGTGATTCTATTCCTTCACTTGTTTAATAGCTTCCATAAGGAAATGAAGCTAATCAAGATCCCAGCTTCTTGATTATTCTTCATTTGTGATTTCACCTTCTATGTGTGTAGAACAATTCTGTCATAACTATTCATCAAGTGCTCATACCACTTGTATTGTGCATGACTATATATGTTGGTCCTTTTGGTTGATGATAAAGGGAGATTTGATCCACCATGACTACCGTGAATATGCTTTACAAAAAAAATGTGTTTTTGTGATAATATGCAGCCCATGTCAAGTCTTTTAATATGACTCTTAATGAGAGTATATCCAAAGTTTTGTTTTTGTAGATGAATATAAGTCATAGTGACTTATGAGAGCACATATAAAGTGCTTATATGACTTCAAGTTGATATCCTCTTTACCTTTGTATGAGTGCGTTGAATGCACTTTCTTCATCTTCCTATTATGAGGAAGTGTTCTTCTTTGATTGGATGAACATCCTTCTTCTTCCTACTATGAGGAAGTCTTCTTCTTTGATTGAGTGCATTGGATGCACGTCCTTCTTCTTCTTGCTTTGTGAAAGTCCTCTTTTTGTCAACGGTTTCTTTTACTTCTTCCAATCGTTGTGAAGAAGTTGGCTTCGCAGTGTAATCCTTTCCATCCAACATGTACGCCTTTGAAGAGTGACTTCTTTGGTCTTTGGCTTGGACACTTTGAACATTCTACTTTCAAGCTTCTTTGATAATGAAAAAGTGCTTGAGTAGCACGTGGCTGCAAATACAATTGATATTTGTGTGTACAAGTCTCAAACATGAGAGACATAGCTTTGACAAGCTAATATGAGATGGACTAGGGCTATAAGAGATATCGTTTAAGATATTCTTTTGATACAAATGTATGTGGTACATAATCAATTTACAATGGGGATGATCATTGAAATATACATTCTATGAGAAGGCTTAGACGAGGTTGATGCTAAAGAATGGGTATTCCTTAAGATAGAACTATAAGAGCATTGATCCTAACCATGGTTTTAAGTGCACAAGGATCATGAGAGATGAAATTCTATCAAGAGAGATACCAAGTTGATGAACAATATCAAATGAGTACTTTGATGGAAGGATGCCTTCTTGAAATGAACAAATTGATCCTCAATCATTAGGAGATTATGAATCCGAGCTTTGATTTTACCATCAATTTGATCCTTTGGCTTTGTAGGTTGTGTAGACCTTCTTGATATCTTCGTTTGAAGTCATTTGTAGTTGATGACGAAACTTGCTTCGAGCCTTCTTTGTCTTCTTTGATGATGATCTTCTATTGTCGAGTCTTTGAGCTTCCCTTCTTCATCCTATGCTTTTCTCATAGCTTGTTGATGCTAGCTTCCGTTGAGTGCGGGTTCTTCACGACATTTCCTCATGACCATGGACTAATAGATGCTATGATTGGAATGCCACTTTGTGGATTCCATTGAAGAAGATAATCTCAATCTCCTTGATGCTCCTATATACGTACTTGATTCGCAAGAATAGCTTGAAACGTCTTCAAATTTTTGCATGGTTGACTTTGCAATGAAGTGACCTATATCATCTTTGACCCAAATATCATGGAACATAATTAATTTCTTCACACTCCCCTTGATTGACAAGATGGGTGAGCTGTGTGGCTAATATGATAACTATAATGCCTTGTGAATATAAGCTTCTTGTGCCTCAAACATAAAAATTGTAGTGTGCAATGAAGTAATTGTTTGAGGCCAAGGGTAGCCCTTCAGGCTAAACCATGTTATATAACCATAACCCCTTTACAAGATTACTTGGGTAGTCATAGAATCAAGTGATACAACTACTTGCAATAAGTTGTACATGAACATAGGCATGATAATATTCAAATCATGAGCATACCAAAGAGACTTGACTTCTTGAAGTAAAAATAAGCATAAGCTTGCACATGAATATCTTTAATAAAGAGCATCGAGATGCATCCACTTGTAGCATTGTTTTGTCCACCTTAAGTAGAGTCCATGTAGAACTTGTGTAACACATAAGTCGTTGATGTAGCTGAAAACGTATCTCCAAACTCATCCCTCCATAGAGTGAATTGGATATCTTCCTTCAATAGTGCTGATATACCTGCTTCATTGAAAATTACAAAGTAGGAAGTGTTGAAGAGGATTTGTCAATACTATGAGAAGCTTGGATTGACTCTTGATGGCTCTAGATGGCTCTGATACCACTGTGAGATAGTGAAACTAAATATGCAGAAACGTATGTTGGAATATGAAGTGAAGAGTGACTCCAAGAATCACATATGGGCAGAAGCATGGTCCCGCTAGAAATGGATCATTAAGGGAATTGAAATGTGATATGCTCATAAACACAAAAGAATATTCTTGACAATATAGTCATGAACATAACAACATGTGAACCAATCGTGTAACATGATTTGTACATGAATGCCTTTGTAGGGAACTTGTTATAAACACGTTCTCATACTAAACTTGATGAATTAGACAAACGACTTGTCTTTAAGTATTCTGCAAAACAGATCTGCGGTAGATTTGTAAGTCACTTCATCTGCACATTGAGTGATCAGCATGACAATCCACGACTGATATTTGATCATACTGCCAGCAACGTTGAGATGTTAGATACTTTGAGGTTACTGATGATAGGAGAGGAAATGAAGCAATATGTATCTTGATGAGGTTGCCCCGTAAGTATAATAACCTGTCAACATAATGTGAAGATGGCAGTAAATGGGAAAAGAAAAATGCATTGACTTATAACTAAGATATTCCATCAAGGAATGCATATCCGATCATCATATACATTCTCCTTGCAAGTGCGCGAAATGTAAAGAAAACGTTTTGCATCTTTATACTAAAGATGCACACATAGATAATATACTTTTATATGTGATGGCCATAGTATTGTTGCGCACATAGATAATATACTTGTGCATATGATTGCAAGAACAAAACTGTAAGAGTACGTGCACTTCCTTATGAGCATACAATAGAAATAGAATATTTCCATACTGTCATTCTTCTATCACGAAACATATTACAGATGACTGAAGTAAATGCTCAATAGATCAGCATATATAACAACTCTTACGTGAACATTTATGCTATTGTATTTCTGTATTACAGAGAGCAATCATCATCGATCCTGAACGCAGAGAATATTCACTGTGTACATTTGTAGCAGCTTACGATCATACAGTAGATCACTAACACTGAATGCGACAGATGTTCAATCATGTGTATATGCGCAGGTTTGTGATCTAATAGGGGAATATTGATGCTAAACATAACAAACTTATAATCATGTATACGTATATATGCGCAGGCTTATTATTGAATAAATGAGCACACTCTCCATCAAATAGGATGAGTTGCAGAATGTAACACAGAGAGATATTAGATCCACTTGATGCTAATGCTATAGAGAAGAGATGGAGAAGCAGGGGGTCGACACAAATATACATCAATGTCTAGCAATGTCGCCCCAGATTTATCATTAGCTACTCATGTATATATACAAGTGAGGTTAAGCGGCAGCTCACCGCATGTATGCTAATTTCCAAAAATGGTGTATGGATTCGATTTCCTTGATTCAAGGAGTTCTACGTTTGTCACGCGCATCCAGAAATGCGTTCCTTGATTTAAGGAGGAGTTTATGCAAATTGCCTACGATGTATATAACTGCTTTTTTACTTTCTCTTTTGTATGCGATGGATCACAAAAATATTATATGTAAACCTCTAAGGGTACATTCCTATGAAAAGATATTCTTAAGACTAGGGTCACATGGGAAAATATTAATGAACTTTTTATGGAAAAATGGGAAGTGCTAAGAACGGTGGATTTGGAGATTGCTTGCTCCAACAATATGTATATGTATATGTATATGTATATGTATATGTATATGTATATGTATATGTATATGTATATGTATATATATATGTATATGTATATGTATATGTATATGTATATGTATATGTATATGTATATGTATATGTATCTATATATGTATATGTATATGTATATGTATACGTATATATATATGTATATGTATATGTTTATGTATATGTCTATGTATATGTATATGTATATGTATATGTACATGTCTATGTATATGTATATGTATATGTATATGTCTATGTTTATGTATATGTATATGTATATGTATATGTCTATGTATATGTATATGCATATGTATATGTATATGTATATGTATATGTATATGTATATGTATATGTATATGTATATGTATATGTATAT
>CM035436.1:84371322-84373822 GCA_020310875.1 Ceratopteris richardii
TGGAGAAATATTCTCCCCCTCCATCGGACCTTAGCTTCTTGATATATGTACTTGTTTCCTTTTCTACCATTGCCTTGAATGCTTTGAAACATGTAAACACATCTGATTTGTTTTTTATGAAATAAACACAAACCATCCTTGTGCAATCATCTATAAAAGTGACAAAGTACTTGTTACCTCCAATGGATTGCTCTTTGGTTGGCCCCCACACATTTGTATGTATCAATTCCAATGGATGTTGGCTTATGTAGCCACTCTTCTTGAATGGAAGTCTCGCTTGCTTCCCTAGTTGACAAGATTCACATACATGCTTCATACCTTGTCCTTGGAAGTTGGGAAGACCTTCAACCAGCCTCTTGAATTGCATTTCCTTCATTCTTTGTATGTTGGTGTGACCTATCCTCTTGTGCCACAAGTCCAACTCCAAAATCCTCTTGTTTCCATATGAGAAGTAGACATGTTGAGTGGAATGAGAGTTTACCTCCAAAGTGAAGAGTCTCCCTTGCTTCTTTCCTCTTGCTCTGACCTTGTAACCTTGCTTAGGGTTCTCCACAAAGCATCCACCTTTTTTGAACCTTACTTGATAGCCTCTTTCAACCATTTGCCAAACGGACACCAAGTTCTTTGTGATAGTAGGTACATGCAAGACATCCTTGAGACATCTTCCTTCCTCCTTGTCATTCGAAGCTACATCTCCAACATGGGAGATCTCATGGGCTGTATCATCACCTGTTTCTACATGTCCTTTACCTTTGGGAACATGTAGATTAGTAAACCAAGAAGCATTGCAACTCATATGGTTGCTACATCCACTATCAATATACCAAGTGTTATCTACTTTGCTTGAATTCCCATTCATGTGCATCATCAAGAGATTGTCATTTTTTGAACTTGTAGAAGCATAATTACCTTGGCCTTTGTATGAAGAACCTTGATTATAGCTCCTTTGGTTTCCTCCTTGGTAGCAATCTCTAGCATAGTGGCCAAACTTACCACATATGTAACATCCTTCGCCATCTTGATTCCTGTTTTGTTGATGTCGTCCTCCTCTTCCTCTTATTCTTCCTCTCCCTCTTTGTGATGAGGTGCCTTGGTCATGTCCTTGATTGCTTGAGTGGCCTTGCCTTCCTCCAAACCTTCCTTTGCCCCTTCCTTGTCCTCGTCTTCCTTTGCCCCTTTGATTACCTGCATAGAAAACTTGTGCATCCTTGCTTTTAGTTGAACTTCCACCTATGTTCATTTCTTCGGTGACCATGAGAGCAACCAATTGCTCAAAATCGGGAAGATTATCCCTTACATAAACTGAAGTGGTAAAGGGTTTCCACTTCTCATCATCTCTCAAACCATTGATAGTATAAGCCACAAGATTGTCATCATCTACGTGGCTTCCAATGGATCCCAATGCATCTGATAACTCCTTGACCTTAAGTATGTAGTCATTTATGCTACTCCCTGAGCTCTTCCTAAGGTTGTTGAGCTCATTCTTGAGCTCGATCTTCCTTGCTTTGGTGCTTGTTGAATAAAGCCTTTCAAGTGTCTCCCATACCTTCATGCTTGAATCCAAGTCTTGGATATGGCCGATCATGCTATTGCTAATGTGTTGGGAAAGAATAAAGATAACCCTCTTGTCTCTTTCATTCCATTCCCTAAAGGCCCTTCTCTGGTCATTGGTTGGATTCTCATCCAACCTAGGTCTTGGTTCAATTTCCACTAATCAACCCCCCAAAGGCCCTTGCCCATAAGATAGTCGGAGACCCTAAATCTCCATGGTTGATAGTTCCCTTTGTCTAGCTTTTCAATTTGAGTATTGAAGTCTCCCATATCTAGTCTTTGATACTTGACCTAGCCCTTGGCTAATGCTCCAATGTGTGTAAAATGAAAATGAGGCTCTAAGGTTACCTCAATCCAAAGCTTTCCTTAGATGGACACCTTGTGCTATTGAGACTTTGAGTAGAATAGCTCCCCCTTGATGTGAGCTACCTCCAAGAAGCTTTTGTTGATGCAAATCTTCAACCACCAACTCCAAGAGGTCTTCTTGCTTGTATGTGAAACCTCCAAGATGCCCAAATTCTCTGATACGACTGATGGGGGAAGTATCTCAACCCCTAAGCAACGACGAAGCGCGAATGACCTCCACAGGTATCCTTCTTTGACCTCCGCACACCAAAAGTGCTCTTACTCAGAGCTTATGTAGAGACCTCTAGTGAGCTTTTGTAGACCTGTAGTAGACACCAAGAGCTTTCCAACAAAACAAATTTTACTTCAAATGGATGCGTACACAAAGAGAAAAAATGTCTACAACATGAGCTAGTTGAATGCTCACAACTGCTAGTCAAGCAAAGACCTCACTTCACTCCAGCAAGCTTTTCTCAGAGATTATATAGAGAATGAATCTCAAACTTGGGTCAACTTTATAGCACTCTAATAGCTACCCAATGACACAAACATCATAGCACATGGATAAATAGAGAACGAGAACCAGCCCTTACAACAGAGAGCA
>CM035436.1:84378822-84388822 GCA_020310875.1 Ceratopteris richardii
TGTCATTCTTCTATCGCGAAACATATTATAGATGACTGAAGTGAATGCTCAATAGATCAGCATATAAAACAACTCTTACAAGAACGTTTATGCTATTGTATTTCTATATTACAGAGAGCAATCATTATCGATCCTGAACGCAGAGAATATTCACAGTGTACATTTGTAGCAGCTTACGATCATACAGTAGATCACTAACACTGAATGCGACAGATGTTCAATCATGTGTATATGGGCAGGTTTGTGATCTAATAGGTGAATATTGATTCTGAACACAACAAACTTATAATCATGTATACGTGTATATGCGCAGGCTTATTATTGAATAAATGAGCACACTCTCCATTGAATAGGATGAGTTGTAGAATGTAACACAGAGAGATATTAGATCCACTGGATGCTAATGCTATAGAGAAGAGATGGAGAAGCAGGGGGTCAACACAAATGTACATCAATGTCTAGCAACGTCACCCCAGATTTTTCATTAGCTACTCATGTATATATACAAGTGAGGTTAAGCGGCAGCTCACCGCATGTATGCTAATTTCCAAAAAAGGTGTATGGATTCGATTTCCTTGATTCAAGGAGTTCTACATTTGTCATGCGCATCCAGAAATGTGTTCCTTGATTTAAGGAGGAGTTTATGCAAATTGCCTACGATGTACATAACTGCTTTTTTACTTTCTCTTTTGTATGTGATGGATCACAAAAATATTATATGTAAACCTCTAAGGGTAGATTCCTATGAAAAGATATTCTTAAGACTAGGGTCACATGGGAAAATATTTTTGAACTTTTTATGGAAAAATGGGAAGTGCTAAGAACGGTGGATTTGGAGATTGCTTGCTCCAACAGCTCCCCTTCAATCTTCAAGATCTACCGATCATATTTGATGTTGTCTCCTCTCTCTCTTAGCTTTGTTTTTTCTTTTGCTATCTCTCCTTGATCTAATTTCCCATTTGTCTTTGGTTCTGCTTTCTTCTTTGCTTTATTTGTCTTTATGTGTGATTCTTTTCATTGATATGTAGACCCTTTGATATTGATGTAGTTGTTGATTGTTGAGGTAATAACCTTTCTATCTGATTGATTGTCTTCAAGACTTTTCTCCTTGACCTTGATGGTTGATGTAGAGAGCTCCTTTTGATTAGTTCTTTGTTGATTGTCTTCTTTGGTTTACCATTGTCTTTTCATCTTCAGGTAGTAGCTTCTTTTCTCCCCTTGTTGTTGATGCCCTTTTAACTTGATGTCGTCCATCGATGCATTCCTTACTTCCTGTGATCGAGCTTTCCTTTAAATGTGTAGTCCTTGCTTTGTATGGTTGTTCTTCTCTTCAAGGTTGTTGTCATTGCTTGATGTGCTTGAACTTCTTTCTTAAGAGCGTATTCCTTGCTTTCTGATTGATTCTTCAAGTTGGTAGTCCTTGATGTGGTTGATCTTCTCCTCAAGATGTATAATCCTTGCTTGATGTAGTTGAACTTTTTCATGAGATAGATCTCCAAGAGTAACCTCCTTTTAATATGATGGTTCATGTTTGTATGGTAGTGGATGATACAAAAAATGTGAGCTTGATATATAAGCTCATGATGATTGTGAATTGGACCAAGGTACATGATGAAAATTGAAAACAAGTTACAAAGCAACAAAAGGCTTTATCTATGACTTTTGTCATCTATGTATAACAACTTAACTTTGTCCTAATGCAAAGTTCAGAGGTTGTGGTTTTTCACACTCATCTTGGAGCGAGCAAAGCTCTAGCTCTAGAGTGATTCTATTCCTTCACTTGTTTAATAGCTTCCATAAGGAAATGAAGCTAATCAAGATCCCAGCTTCTTGATTATTCTTCATTTGTGATTTCACCTTCTATGTGTGTAGAACAATTCTGTCATAACTATTCATCAAGTGCTCATACCACTTGTATTGTGCATGACTATATATGTTGGTCCTTTTGGTTGATGATAAAGGGAGATTCGATCCACCATGACTACCGTGACTATGCTTTACAAAAAAATTGTGTTTTTGTGATAATATGCAGCCCATGTCAAGTCTTTTAATATGACTCTTAATGAGAGTATATCCAAAGTTTTGTTTTTGTAGATGAATATAAGTCATAGTGACTTATGAGAGCACATATAAAGTGCTTATATGACTTCAAGTTGATATCCTCTTTACCTTTGTATGAGTGCGTTGAATGCACTTTCTTCATCTTCCTATTATGAGGAAGTGTTCTTCTTTGATTGGATGAACATCCTTCTTCTTCCTACTATGAGGAAGTCTTCTTCTTTGATTGAGTGCATTGGATGCACGTCCTTCTTCTTCTTGCTTTGTGAAAGTCCTCTTTTAGTCAACGGTTTCTTTTACTTCTTCCAATCGTTGTGAAGAAGTTGGCTTCGCAATGTAATCCTTTCCATCCGACATGTATGCCTTTGAAGAGTGACTTCTTAGGTTTTTGGCTTGGACACTTTGAACATTCTACTTTCAAGCTTCTTTGATAATGATAAAGTGCTTGAGTAGCACTTGGCTGCAAATACAATTGATATTTGTGTGTACAAGTCTCAAACATGAGAGACATAGCTTTGACAAGCTAATATGATATGGACTAGGGCTATAAGATCGTTTAAGATATTCTTTTGATACAAATGTATGTGGTACATAATCAATTTACAATGGGGATGATCATTGAAATATACATTCTATGAGAAGGCTTAGATGAGGTTGATGCTAAAGAATGGGTATTCCTTAAGATAGTGTTGGTGCAAAACAAGCCTACACACATTGGCTTGGAAAATTGGAACCTTGGAAGACTAAAGCTTGAACCCTTGAAGGATGTATTCACAGGAATCATGAACCATAGGAACCAATGCTTAATTGGTTATTACTTTTTTATCCAATGTAAAAGTCAATATGACTTTAATCACTCATGTAATCACACCTAACTGAGAAAGTCGTGGAAATTTTGATTGATTGAATAGGTGAATGATTGAGAGAATATCTCATTCACTTTTAGGTACAAGATTCTACGAGATTGACATGATTTTGAAATTCAAAATCTCACTCAATCTCTATATAATTTACAAGTCAAAAGTCGCGGGTATCAGTCACTCCTCCCGAGGCAATTCTGAGTTAATCATTGAGTGTGTGTGAGCTACACCATAGCCTACACCTCTAAGTACCATTGAGCATCACATTACATGCCAATGGGAATGTACAATCATTAGATTTAATCAATATACATATATTCATAGTCTCTGTTTTCTCTGAGTGACTACCTCCAACTCTGTCAACTTCAACAGGGTATATCTCAAGATCTACTGAACCAAATTGGATGATTCAAAGTGCATTGGATTCAGCTCAAAGTCTACTATACACCTACAAAGTTTCAAGGCCATTGGATCTACCATCACAGAGAAATCTCAATCGGGGTGCTCACTGTTCTGTGACTATAAGTCTCCTAAAAAATCGGGGGTACACCTTATTTTGCTAAAGTGATTTCTCTGAGTGTGGTTTATCATTTTCCTTCATTCCACTTGCAAATGGAAGCTTACTAGTCTAATAGAATATCTCTAGAAGGAATTTTGCTAATTGTAACTACACTGGTCACACTGAGCATAACACTGAGCAGGTATCAAGACCAAAATAGAAAGTTTTCAAGTCTTGTGATTTGCAAAGTAGTCTGTTTTGATCAAGTCATTACTCAAACCTTTTCCAAAGCACATATAGCATATTTTGGTGTCATTTGGAAGCTCAAGGAGTCTACTAAGTATATCTGAAGAGAAAGGAGGGCAGGTGTGAAGCAGGTTTTGCAGCACCAGCTTGATCTTCTGAGTGCATCCAGCCATCACTTCCAACAGTGATATCAGAGCAAATAAGGTAATCATGGGTGACGGTTTCCCTTCCTTCATTGACAAATTGGATAGAAATAATTACCAGGTTTGGTTATTGAGAATGAAGACCTATCTACAAGGGAGAAGCTTGTATGGATACATTTCAGGAGATGAGGAGTTGCCCTCATTCAAGACTAGAGGCCTACCTACAAAGGATGAACATGAGAGGCTCAACCAATGGTGTGCAAAAGATGCTTTGGCAAGGTCATATCTTCTAAACTCTATTTCTGATTTCCTTCTACCTCATGTAAGGAATTGCAAGACTTCCCAAGAGACTTGGGAAACCTTGTCAACATACTTTTCATCAAGCACAAGGGCCAGAAAGAATCAGCTATGGATTGAGTTTACAACTCTTAGGAAGCAATCAAAACAATGTGTCTCAGATTTTGTCACCAAAGTCAAGGACATTGCAGATCAACTTGCAAGTGTTGGAGAAGAAATTGAGGAAGAGCAAATAGTCAGACAAGTGATCAATGGACTAAAGGCAGATGACAAGTGGGAGAGCTTTACCACAGCAATGGACTTATACATGGACATCCAAGCACCTGATTTAACAACTCTGATTGGACAACTCTTTACACATGAAGCAAAAATCACAAAGAATGGAGAGCAATCAAAAGGTAACAATCCCTCTGCCCTATATACTGATAAGAAGACTAAAGACAAGGGTAAAAGCAAGAAGGTTGATGAAGAAGGCTCTACCTCCCAAGCAAACTATGCAGGGAGAGGTAGATCATCTAGAGGTAGGGGCAGAGGAGGTAAGTCAGGTAGGGGGAGACCCTATAAACAATCTCCATGCAATATTTGTGGCTTGTCTAACCATACCACAGATGAATGCTACAAAAACTACAAGAACCAAAGAGGAAGAGGTCACCAAAGAGGAGGATACTCTCAAGGCAGAGGCAGATTCAACCAATCTCAAGGCTACCATGGCTACAACAATAATTACAACAATAGCTACAATCACAATGGCAATTATCAAGGTGGATACAGAAATAGGAAAGACTACAACAATTATGCAGAGGAGCAAGATGATTCCTTGTTGATTATGAACATGACATCTAAGTCAGGTATCAATGATGATCATTTGTTCTATATTGATTCAGGTTGCTCTAACCATGTAGCTGGAAATGTTGCCTTACTCTCTGATTTGGAAGAACCCAAAGGCAAGCACCAAGTGCACACAGGTGATGACACTAAACATTCAGTTGTTAAAGTAGGCAATGTCAAAACAAGTGATGGTAATCAGAATTTACTAAGTAGAGTGTTGTATGTTCCAACAATCACCAAGAATCTGATGAGTGTAGGTCAGATTGTGGAAAAAGGTCTACAGGTCAGGTTCACTCAACATGGTGCATATGTGGAGGATCCAAGACATGGATTCAGAAGGATAGCCAAGGGAGAGAAATCAGGTAGATTGTTTACCTTTGAACTTGAAGACACTAAGAATATTGCTTTGTACAACTATAAGGACCAAACCCTATCAGAATTGGAGATTTGGCACAAGAGATTAGGTCACATTGGAGAGAGAACCATAAAACAAATGAGTAGGGATCAATGTGTGCTTGGGATACCTAATGTATCCAAGCAACACATGATATACAAGTGTGGGGCCTGTCAATTTGGTAAGTCACACAGATTTCCCTATACCAAGAAAGGTTTTATGCATGAAGATTATCTGGAATTGGTGCATACAGATGTTTGGGGACCTAGCAAGGAGCCATCCATATCTGGATCAAGGTACTATGTGTCCTTTATTGATGACTATAGCAGGTGGACTGTTTTATACTTCATGAAACATAAAGATGAAGTATTTAATTGTTTCAAAAGGTATCTTGCATTAGTTGAAAATCAAACAGGTAGACATTTGAAGAAGCTAAGGTCAGATGGTGGTGGAGAATACTTCTCCAATGACTTTGAAGATTTCTTGCAGGAAAGAGGCATCAAGAGGGAGATTACTACAAGGTACTCACCTGAACAAAATGGGGTAGCTGAAAGGAGAAATAGACTCATTGTAGAGACAGCTAGATCTATGCTAAATGAAAAGAAATTGCCAAATTATCTTTGGGCAGAGAGTGTATCTACTGCCACATACTTAATCAACAGGTTGCCATCAAAGACACTTGATGGAATGACACCCTATGAGGCTTGGCATGGTAAGAGACCATCTCTGGATCATTGTAAAATCTTTGGGTGTGTTGCATATGTGCATATTCCCTCACAGGTAAGGGGAAAGCTAGACCCTAAGGCTGAAAAGTGTATCTTCATTGGTTATGATTTGAATCAAAAGGGATACAGATTCTACAACCCCTCAAACAAAGGCTTCAAGGTAAGCAGAGATGTCATATTTGATGAGAATGATTCATGGTATGAAAATGAGTGCAGGAAAGTTAGCCTACCTTATGACATGGAAGAAGACTTTCCCAAGCTTATCAGGCAAGAACCAATTCAGAAAGAGGACACAAGCTCAGATGATGAGGACACCATCAACATTGAAGAGTTCAAGGCTTGGAAATCCAAAGGGAAGATGAAGATGAAGCAACTAGAAGACAATCCAGAATCCTCAACTCAAGCTATGAGGAGATCTCAAAGAGAAAAGAAGAAACCTATTAGGTATGGGTATGATACTTCACTTGTAACCAAGCACTCTGTATATCTTTCAAAGGATATCTTGAATGAAGAACCAGGTACATTTGAAGAAGCAATCACTAAACCAGAATGGAAGGAAGCAATGGATGAAGAAATGGAGGCTCTCAAGGAGAGTGATACTTGGGACTTGGTACCCAAGAAAGAATCTATGAAGGTGATAGGATCCAGATGGATCTACAAACTCAAAAGGAATTCAGATGGTACAATAAACAGGTATAAAGCTAGGTTGGTAGCCAAGGGTTTTGCACAAACCCAAGGCATTGATTATGAGGAGACATTTTCTCCTGTGGCCAAGATGCCAACTATCAGAGTTATGGTGAGTGTAGCTGCATCCAAGAATTGGAACATGTACCAATTGGATGTGAAGAATGCATTCTTGAATGGATGGATATCTGAAGAAGTCCAGATGTCACAACCACCTGGCTATGAAGATCCCAATAAGGTAAATCATGTTTGTAAATTGAAGAAGGCTCTGTATGGATTGAAGCAGGCACCTAGAGCATGGAATTACAGGTTGACAACCTATCTCCTAGATCAAGGATTTGTGATGAGTAAAGCAAATACTTCATTGTTTATAAAGAGGAACAATTCAGAGGTAATATACTTGTGTGTCTATGTTGATGACATCATTATTACAGGAAATGATGTTCAGGGAATAAGACACATCAAAGGACAAATGATGAAGGAATCCAAGATCAATGATCTTGGATTATTGAAGTACTTCCTAGGACTTGAATTGGTCTACACAAATTCAGGTATCTTTATTACTCAGAAGAAGTACATTCAGGACATGGTCAAGAAGTTTAATTTGCAGGAAGCTAAAGTCTCAAACATTCCTATGGAGGTCAACCACAAACTCAGTGCACATGAAGGAGAAGAACTCAAAGATATTACAGGTTACCAAAGTTTGGTAGGTAGTCTAAATTATGCTACCTTAACCAGGATTGATATATCATATGGTGTTAGTGTAGTTAGCCAATTTATGCATAAACCAAGAGTACCTCATTTGGAGGCAGCAAAGAAGATAGTAAAGTACCTAAAGGGAACACAAAATTATGGTTTGTACTTTCCATATTCATCAGACATTGACATTAAGGTATACTCAGATGCAGATTGGGCAGGTTGCAAGGATGACAGGAGGAGTACATCTGGTTACATATGTTTTGCAGGTGATAAACCAATTTCTTGGTCATCCAAGAAACAACCCACAGTGGCTCTATCATCTACTGAGGCAGAGTACAGAGGACTAGCAAATGCCACTCAAGAAGCCATATGGTTGAAGCTTTTATATTCAGAATTGGGCCTATACACAAGGCCACCAATCATATTTGGGGATAACACAAGTTCTCTTCACCTAGCAGCTAATCCAATTTATCATGCTAGGACAAAACACATAGAGGTTCACTACCACTATGTGAGGGAGAAGTTACTTAGCAAAGAAATTCAATTATCATATGTGTCTACTAATATACAATGTGCAGATTTGCTTACTAAAGCTCTAGATGGAAGCAAGCTATGCAGATTTAAATCCATGATTGGATTGCAGGAAATAATTGAAGACTAGAGATGAAGACTTGAGCCAAAGTGTTTGGCTTGAGGGGGAGCTATTGGTGCAAAACAAGCCTACAAACATTGGCTTGGAAAATTGGAACCTTGGAAGACTAAAGCTTGAACCCTTGAAGGATGTATTCACATGAATCATGAACCATAGGAACCAATGCTTAATTGGTTATTACTTTTTTATCCAATGTAAAAGTCAATATGACTTTAATCACTCATGTAATCACACCTAACTGAGAAAGTCGTGGAAATTTTGATTGATTGAATAGGTGAATGATTGAGAGAATATCTCATTCACTTTTAGGTACAAGATTCTAGGAGATTGACATGATTTTGAAATTCAAAATCTCACTCAATCTCTATATAATTTACAAGTCAAAAGTCGCGGGTATCAGTCACTCCTCCCGAGGCAATTCTGAGTTAATCATTGAGTGTGTGTGAGCTACACCATAGCCTACACCTCTAAGTACCATTACGCATCACATTACATGCCAATTGGAATGTACAATCATTAGATTTAATCAATATACATATATTCATAGTCTCTGTTTTCTCTGAGTGACTACCTCCAACTCTGTCAACTTCAACAGGGTATCAAGATCTACTGAACCAAATTGGATGATTCAAAGTGCATTGGATTCAGCTCAAAGTCTACTATACACCTACAAAGTTTCAAGGCCATTGGATCTACCATCACAGAGAAATCTCAATCGGGGTGCTTACTGGTCTGTGACTGTAAGTCTCCTAAAAAATCGGGGGTACACCTTATTTTGCTAAAGTGATTTCTCTGAGTGTGGTTTATCATTTTCCTTCATTCCACTTGCAAATGGAAGCTTACTAGTCTAATAGAATATCTCTAGAAGGAATTTTGCTAATTGTAACTACACTGGTCACACTGAGCATAACACTGAGCAGGTATCAAGACCAAAATAGAAAGTTTTCAAGTCTTGTGATTTGCAAAGTAGTCTGTTTTGATCAAGTCATTACTCAAACCTTTTCCAAAGCAAATATAGCATATTTTGGTGTCATTTGGAAGCTCAAGGAGTCTACTAAGTATATCTGAAGAGAAAGGAGGGCAGGTGTGAAGCAGGTTTTGCAGCACCAGCTTGATCTTCTGAGTGCATCCAGCCATCACTTCCAACAGATAGAACTATAAGAGCATTGATCCTAACGATGGTTTTAAGTGCACAAGGATCATGAGAGATGAAATTCTATCAAGAGAGATACCAAGTTGATGAACAATATCAAATGATTACTTTGATGGAAGGATGCCTTCTTGAAATGAACAAATTGATCCTCAATCATTAGGAGATTATGAATCTGAGCTTTGATTTTACCATCAATTTGATCCTTTGGCTTTGTAGGTTGTGTAGACCTTCTTGATATCTTCGTTTGAAGTCATTTGTAATTGATGATGAAACTTGCTTCGAGCCTTGATTTCCGAGCCTTCTTTGTCCTCTTTGATGATGATCTTCTATTGTCGAGTCTTTGGGCTTCCCTTCTTCATCCTATGCTTTTCTCATAGCTTGTTGATGCTAGCTTCCTTTGATTGCGGGTTCTTCAGGACATTTCCTCATGACCATGGACTAATAGATGCTATGATTGGAATGCCACTTTGTGGATTCCATTGAAGAAGATAATCTCAATCTCCTTGATGCTCCTATATACGTACTTGATTCGCAAGAATAGCTTGAAACGTCTTCAAGTTTTTGCATGGTTGACTTTGCAATGAAGTGACCTATATCATCTTTGACCCAAATATCATGGAACAAAATTAATTTCTTCACACTCCCCTTGATTGACAAGATGGGTGAGTTGTGTAGCTAATATGATAACTATAATGCCTTATGAATATAAGCTTCCTGTGCCTCAAACATAAAAATTGTAGTGTGAAATGAAGTAATTGTTTG
>CM035436.1:84398822-84418822 GCA_020310875.1 Ceratopteris richardii
TAGTGAGTGTTTCTCTAACAGCTCCCCCTCAATCACTAATTGACATTCCCTGTTTCTTCATATCATCTTCTTTTCTTTTACTCCTGCCATGCTTTTGAATCTACTGGTCTTCACACCATCCAAGCTCTTTGTCATTATGTCTGCTAACTGATCTTTAGTAGAAATGTATTCCACTTCAATCTCTTTCTCCATTACCTTTTCTCTGAGAAAATGATACTGTATCTCTATGTGCTTTGTTCTTGCATGAAATACTGGATTTGCTGCAAGATAAAGTGAACTCATATTATCTCCATGTATTGTAGGTGTACCTTGATCAATGCCTAAGCTCTTGAACAATGTCTGCATCCATATGACTTCCTTAGCTGCTTCCACAAGTCCTTTGTACTCTGCTTCAGTTGATGATAATGCTACTGTATGTTGTTTCTTGGAACACCAACTTACAAGCTTATCACCAATGTATATCATGTAACCATGAGTTGATCTGCTGTCATCTTGATTACCTGCCCAGTCTGAATCACTATAGGCTCTCAACTTCAAATCTGATGTAAAAGGATAATATAATCCTTCCTTTATAGTTCCTTTGATATATCTGAGAACTCTTTGACCTGCAATCCAATGTGGGTCCTTTGGACAATGCATGAATTGTGACAAAACTCCCACTGCATAACTAAGATCAGGTCTTGTTAGTGTAGCATAAATCAAACTACCCACAAGAGATTGATACTTCCTCATATCTTTGTAGTCTGCACCATCATATTTACTGAGCTTGTGATTAACTTCAAGTGGAGTTGAAGCTTCTCTGCAATTTTCCATATCAAACTTCTTCAACAAGTTTAGAAGATACCTTTCTTGTGACACATATACTGTATAAGTAACTTCCATTCCAAGAAAGTATGATAACTTTCCTAGGTCACTGATCTTGAATTCTTTTTCAAGTAATCTCTTTACCTCCTTGATTCCTTCATCTGAAGTACCTGTGATTATAATGTCATCTACATAAATACAAATGTAGATTGTACCTTCCTCTGTTCTTCTGATAAGTAGACTTGGGTCTGCTTTTGAACTTTGATATCCAAGATCATTGAGATACTTCACCAGTCTGTAGTTCCAAGCTCTTGGAGCTTGCTTCAATCCATACAATGCTCTTCTCAACCTGCAAACAAAATTTGGATACCTGGAATCTATAAACCCTTGAGGTTGTTCCATGTATACCTCATCTGATATGTATCCATTCAAGAATGCATTTTTTATATCCAATTGACTTAGGGTCCATCCTTTTGAAGCTGCAATAGCAATGATTGTCCTTATAGTTGACATCTTAGCTACAGGACTGAATGTCTCATCATAATCTATGCCATAGGTCTGGGCATAGCCTTTCACCACCAATCTAGCTTTGTATCTGGCTATACTTCCATCTGCAAGCTTCTTCACTTTATAAACCCATTTATTTCCAATTACTTTCTTACCATTTGGTTTAGGAACAAGTTCCCATGTCTTGTTCTCCTCCAGTGCATTGAACTCTTCCTTCATTGCTTCTTCCCATTGCTTTTTACCTTTAGCTTCATCATAGTTCTGAGGTTCTTCATCATCTTTGACCATATATGCATAGTTCTTCTGAGTTATGTAAGAAGTATCATAAGAATACCTTTCTGGTTGTCTCCTTGTCCTGCTTGACCTTCTTGGTTCACATTCTTCATAAGTTTCTGGATACACCTCTTCATCAAATATAGGAGCTTCTTCATTCATTCTTGTTAATCCACTTCTGGATGTACTTGCTTGCATATAGTCTTCATCTCTATTCACCTGCACAATTGATTTTCCTTTCTCACATCTTCTTACCTCTTCTTCAAATTCTTCAGCTGTATGACTTTGATCTGCATACCAACTTTTCTGTTCATCAAATGTAACATCTCTAGAAACAATAAATTGTTTGGTTAGAGGATTCCACAATCTGTAACCCATCTGCTTTTCATCATAACCAATGAACACATATTTTTCTGCCTTTGGTTCAAGTTTATGCCTAAGTTGTGATGGCACATAAGCATATGCAATTGATCCAAACACTCTACAATGATCTAGTGTTGGTTTCTTACCCCACCAAGCTTCATATGGAGTCATTCCATTTAGAGCTGCACATGGTAATCTATTCACAAGATATGTAGCTGTATTTACAGCCTCAGCCCAAAGATAATTTGGACAGTTCTTCTCTTTTAGCATAGCTCTAGCAAACTCAACCAAAGTCCTGTTCCTTCTTTCTGCTACACCATTTTGTTGTGGTGTATACCTGCAAGTTATTTCTCTCTTAATACCTGCATTCCAAAGATAATCATTGAACTCTTGGGAGAAGTATTCTCCCCCTCCATCAGACCTCAGTCTCTTAAGCTTTTGACCTGTGACTCTCTCTGCATATGCATGAAAATGCTTGAAAGCTCCAAACACTTCTGATCTTTCCTTCAAAACATATAATGTTATCCATCTTGTAGCATCATCAATGAAAAGAACATAATACCTTGAGCCACTGATAGAACCTTCTTTTGTTGGTCCCCATACATCTGTATGAATGAGCTCAAGTACTCCATCATGTTTGAATCCTTTCTTCTGAAATGGTAACCTGTGTGCTTTACCCATTTGACATGCTTCACATTTATAAACCATATGTTGACTTTGCACATTTGGTACTCCTAGTACAGACTGATTAGCAACCATAGCTTTAATTCCTCTTTCATTAAAATGACCTAATCTCTTATGCCAGAGATCAAGTTCTGTAATCACTCCTTCACCATGTGTGAGCAAAGCTTGACCAATGTTCCCTTGCACTCTTAAAGTAAAGAGTCTACCTTCTTTCTTACCAGAGACAATCTGATTATATCCATTCTCTGGATCTTCCACAAATACTCCTTCATTTGTAAACCTGACTTGAAAACCTTTTTCAACTATCTGTCCCACACTAATCAGGTTTTTAGGTATTGTAGGAACATACAAAACATTGGTTAGCAAATCTGCTCCACTCTTGCATTTCACTTTTCCAATTGAATGTACACTATGTCTTGTATTATCACCAGTTTGAACTGTGTGACTAGAAATGCCTTTTTCCAAATCTGACATCAATTCTATGTTTCCTGACAAATGATTAGAACATCCAGAGTCAATGTAAAATACCTTTAGATCTTCTTTGTCTGATGTGCTGATTGAATTCATCATCAATGATGTATGACTTTCATTCTGTGTGTCATTTGCATAGTTGTAGTAGGTGGTGTTGTAGGATTGATTCTGTCCCCAACTTCTTCCTCCACCTCTACCATAGCCTCCTCTTTGACTTTGTCTACCTCTTTGAAAATTACTTTGATATCTTCCACCTCGACCTCTGCTATTGTTGTTTTGATTCTGGTTTGATCCTTGTTGGTTGTGCCAACAGTCATGAGCCAAATGATTACTCAATCCACAGATCCAGCAAGCCTTTTTGTTGTTATTTTGATTACCTCTTCCTCTTCCAAAACCTCTTGCTCTTCCTCTGCCTGTGCCTTTACCTCTTGCATAATAAGCTTGAGAATTAGACTCCTCTTCATCCTTTGCTTTACCTTTATCTCCTTTCTTCTTATTCTTCATGTACATTGCAGAACTTTGACCTTTATCTCCATCTCCCTTCAAGTCTTGCTCATATGTGAGCATCAAACCAAGCAACTGGTTCAAATCTGGAACATAATGATTTAATGAAAGTTCTGTTGATAAGACAAAATGTTTCCACCTTTCATCCCCTCTCAAGCCTGCAAGTAGTTGAGCAATCAATCTGTGATCTTCAACATCTTCATCTATGGATCCAAGACTATCTGCTAGATCCTTCATCTTAGTGACATAATCACTAATGGTTTGACTTGGCTTCTTCTTGAATGTTGTAAACTCTGACCATAGACTTGCTTTCCGTGCTTTAGTAGTGCTTTGGAAATGATATTCCAATGCATTCCATATATCTTCTGATGATTCCAATCCTCTGATGTGTGGTAGCAAATGATCTGAGATTGTATTGTAGATGTAGGCTTTTGCACTTGCATCCTTCTTTTGCCAATGCTTTAAAGCATCAAGTTCTTCTTTCTTTGGTCGGCTTTCATCTTCAAATACTGGCTTCTCTTCTTCACCTGTTACATATACCATGAGATCCTTACTCATAAGTAAGGCTTCCATTCTCATTACCCATGCGGGGTAATTATCTCTGTCCAGTTTGTCAATGGAGATATGATCTGCCATAGTTCTTTCCTTCTGCTGCAACCTGTGAGCTTAAAGGATAAAGGATAATACCTTTTGAAGTTCTTTGTGTATGAGGATACTTCGAAAGTAATCTTTTGATGCCTTGTGTCTTCAAATGCTTCACCTTTCAAACTTTAATGGAAAACTTTACAAAACTTCTCGTACCTTTGTCGTCTTCTGCTCTCGAGAATCTTTCTGCTCTGATACCACTTGTTTATGTATGAAACACCACAAGAAATGAATTAAGGTGACACTAGAACACCTCTATGGTCACCATTAACTCATTGCCACTCCAAACTTTGAGAAATGATAGCCTAAAGTGAGAACTTTGCTTCTACAGAAATTCCTAGTCACTGAAATGACATACCTTCAGTATTTTGTTAATTTCTCCTAGCTCAAGTATTATTTCTTGCTGAAACTTTATAGGCTGAAACTAGAAGAGTAGAGCTTTCCAACAAGCTATCATATGCATCAAACGGAGCTCTAGAACTCAAGTTATGGCCCTCACAAGATGACCCTGTATGACCTTCCAAAACTGGAAAACTTGCCTGTTTTAGTAAGAGCGCCTGTTTAAAATTAGAATTCGATGCCTAGCATCGACTTGCAACGAGAATTCGATGCCGGGCATCGACTTGGAGTGTTTTTGGCCACTTTTCAGCAGGGATTCGATGCCGGGCATCGACTTCCCGCATAAAGTCTTGATCTTTTGGACACCAAAACTAGAGGTGATTTCATGCACACTTAGAATATGACTTATCAACTGGAATTCGATGCCAGGCATCGAGTTGCTCCAACAACATCATGTTTTTCAAACACTTCAGTACTGAATGAAAAATATAAAAGAAAATATGACTTATCAACAGAGATTCGATGCCAGGCATCGAGTTGCTTGGAAAACTTGATCTTTGTAACTCATCACACAGTAGGTAATCATGGAGATGATGGAGAGAGGCTCATACACAGAACTTTACTCAGTTCTTCTCATAACTATAAAAAACTCAGAAGTTTTACAAATGCTTTCTCACTCAGAGAAGCCCGACTATACTCAATCATACAAAAATGAGTTCTTCTCACTTTCTCATTGTCTTCCTCCTTCTTCTCTCACTCTCTACGCGTCAGTTAATACTAACTAACTTATATAGATTTTCTCATTCCCGTAACTTTTGAAAAAACTTCTAGAACTAAAGTGAACTAACTTTACAAGTATAATACATTTGTGAATTTGTCCCTTCACATAGGCATGGGGTTTTCTTCCTAAGACTTTGACCTTCAAATATATGTCCAATTAGTGAGTGTTTCTCTAACACTGCAATCCGCAACCCTTTGGCCAAGTCCGTGAGTAAAGCATCCCAATCTACCGGCTCGGGAACCTCTAGATGTGGTATACGTAACTTTTCTGAATGGAGAGCTTGTTCCACTGCAAACAACTACAATAAATGTGATGGTCTGGGAATGAATATCTCTGAGTGATATTCCCAGAATCCCGTGACGAACATTTCTTCAAACGTCTGTTTGAAGCAGGCTGGTAGATACTTGATGCGCGTGTTTCATGCATATACAACATTAATAGATGGTGTTGCACTCATGTCGTAGACGAGGTCCTGATTACCTTCATTAAATCCAAGAGCTGACAGATGGGGCTCCTTGACATTTTTGAAAGTCTTGAAGGTAACCAACATGAGTTCAAAAATTTTAAGGCACATTTGGGCCATGACATCTGGTACATTTTTAAACCTGACCCCCCAATGCCGAATCGTCGAGATCATGTATCCTATGGTAGGTTGGCCTTTGGGTGGTGCTAAGTAAACATAATTGAGCCATTTCTCACATCCTTTGTTTGTCAGCACCATTTTTGTGTATTCCGGCCATGACCTTCTTCGAAACACAGGACAGTAGCATGGGTTGTATTTGATGTACAAAGGCATGTTATTCCATGTTCTTACCATCTCTGGGTAGGTTTCCAGTAGACGAATCCTCCACATCGGTTGATGAATATTGCCCTGCTTGGCACTTGCTGGGATGTCGTCCGGTGCGAACTGTGTAGCCGAGGTTGGTTCTTTTGATGTGTGACTCTTGATTTCCGCATTGTAATCCGCCATTAGGACACAGAAAGGAACATACAAATCGTCGAATGTGCCGATCCACCTATGATGGGAGAGATTCCTAAAGTAATCCGATTTTATGACTACTTCTTCCAAGTGTGACATAGATGCTATCTGAACTGCCACTCTATCATCATGGGTTGTGGCCACTTTCTCTAACCTCTACATCCATTCAGGAGCCTCTATCTCTATGGTGTCCATGCCCTCTTCTGTTTGCTTGCCCCCTGGTGCAGGCATGGGAACATACGGGTCTTCGAAAGTTTCCTCTATCTCGATTGGCACTAGATTTTCAGGCTCGGGCTCGATAAGGGGAGAGGGTTGACGTTCGTATTGCATGACTTTGCTGCGTAATTCTTCGAGTTCTGCCCTGAGTTTTGTGACCTCTTCGGATGTGTCGTATGTGGCTATGGCTTTGCTTGGTGACTCCTGCTGAGTTGCCAGTTGCTTAAGTAGATCATCCCTTTCTCGTTCTAACGCTGCATGGGCCTCCAGGAGGTCGGCATGGGTTTCTAACACAGTTTTCATATTTTCTGAGGGAATGGCCTTGAATTTTTCTGGGTCGATTTCCTGCGGGGAACCTTCCATGGCTGCTTCCAAGTTCTCTTCATTCTATTTCTGCAGCCGTTTATTCTCTTCGAGAGCTGTAGACATGTGTTTTTGTAGGAGGGCTAGGTTGCGTCTAAGTTTGAGATTCTCCGTTATCTGGGAGTGTAGCAATTCATCCATATGTTGTCTTTCCTCTACATCTGACTGGGGTGGGTTCGCTACTAATTGTTCGTGTTGTTCCTGTAAGGTGGTATGTTGTTGTAGTAGCCGCTTTTCCCTTTCGAGATCCATGAAGCGTAGTTGAAGTTCCTCATGACTTCGAAAGAGTCGCGTATGTTGGTTATCAAGATGCTGGTAGTGCTGTTGTAGTTGCGACATACACTGATACATATTATTAAATACATTATTAATAGGGATGGATTCGCGAAGGGGGTTGGATGCAGAAGGGAAGGGAAAGGGGAAGGGAAATGGAAGTGTGGATGTGGTGCTGGAAAATGGTGAAGTGGGAGGTGGGGGAATGGGAGATGGTGGATGCATGGGGGGAGGGAGAGGTGCGGAGGTGGGGGAGATGTCCATAAGATCAACGGTGGATGTAGTAGTGGGAGTGATTGTGAATAGTGGAATTGTGGGTGCGGTGATAGTGGTGAAAGTGTACAGTGGTGTGTGCAATTGTGAATACGAACTGCCCGAAAGTGTGATCAGGGGGTTGAGATTTTCTGTGGCCGTGGTTGGAACTACTGTTTCAGTGGCCGTATAGACAAAGGAAGTGGAGATAGGGTGTGTGGGTTGTGTGACGGTCTGTGCTTCGGTATGGGTAGTGGACTCTGAGGCGGTGACGGTCGTGGTTACACTGGTTGTGGGAGGTGAATGTGGTGGAGTTGGAGGCAGGGGTGGCAACGGGGGTGACAGAGGTGCACTTGATACATGGGTTTCCTCAGTATCGTGGACAGTGTGTGCGGTGCCCGTGGTTGTGGATGTGCCTTGTGGTTCTGATACTAGTACATTCATCTGCTTTCCTGCTCGAGGGGGGTGTCTGCCATATCTTCGTTCCGTTCTTCGTGCTTGTGCAAGGGCGGTATGCACCGTTTCAGGTACTCCCAAAGCCTCAGATATCATGTCAAGCGTGGCGCGGTATTGCTCGTCTACGCCTTCCTCCTCAAGGATTTGATTCATGAGGGCCTTGCCTGCTGCTAGGGACAGTCTATGTTGCTCTTGCACTCTGTTCATGGTATCATAGAGCTTCTTCAATGCCTTCGTGTAAGCGGGGGCACCTTCAAGTACTTGCAGGGCTTCCTCATCATATTCCTGCTCTTCTTCCTCGGATTGTCCATCATGTTCCTCCTCTTGTCCTTCTTCTTCTTCACCCTCCACATCGACGATTTCTGGTTGTCTGGGATGGGGTTGGTCTGTAGCAGTTTGTTGTCCACTAGCTTGTTCTGCCTCGACTTCTGCGTTAACAACCTCAATGATTCTGTCTACCTCCTCATCAGTTAAGTCTTCTAAAGTGAATCCGTGAGGAAACTCTAGGTCGGTTGGTACGGGTGGGAACACCAGATTAGGTCCGTTAGTGCTGTGCCTTGGTAATCTGGTAGTGAAGGGTTGCACCTGCCTTGGAAGTCGTGGAGTGGTCTCTGGAGTCAATGTTGCACCACGTGGTTGTGCGCAGGGCATCTGAACGGCACCTCTCATTTTCTTGGATGGTGGTCCTGCGGAGGATAATCGGCGCTGAAACTCTTGTACCCTGGTCCAAATGAGTGCCCTTTGCACTGGTACATCATACGCAAGACATCTGTACACAATCCTGGTCAGAGCACAGCATCCGTACAGTACAGAATTTTGTTTTTTATACCACCTTTAATGAGCCAAGTGGATTTGGTCGATAATCCAGTGAGGCATGTTGATTGTCAAATCAAAAGCATCAGCTAAGTATAAACTAAACCATATCTTTTTAGGTGGCATTGTGAACCTCTCCTAGGCGGGAAATGCAAAGTGCTGCATGACCATTCGCAAATGAATAGCGATTGTAGGCGTCATTGCCACCATGTCTTTTAACTTTGTCAGATTCCTGTTCTTCATATTGTCGGGGACCATAGTCTCTTTCTCCGTAGGAATATGCATACCTTTCATGTCTAGAGCTTCCCTTACCAAGTTGATAGTTTATCTGAAATGCTTGAGCTCATTGCCCCTTGTGAGAGATGGGAGGACAAAGGAGCTGTATCCCTTTTTGTCTTTGCTCGGAGTAAGGGTGCTAAGCAAATAAGAGCATCTTAGAAAATCTGGCTTTGGCAACTGGAATTTGAAGTACTCGTAGAGTCTTGCCTTCTTCCATATAGGTTTCAGTCCTTCATTATTCTGCAGTCTCTCAAATTCCCTAGTGAAAAAGTGATACCTCCCCCAACGCCCATTGAATTCTATCTCGGCCTCCCACATATAAGTGCCTTCACCTAGGGGTCCTGCCACATCACTGAACCAATGAGAGTTTTTACTGACTGGCATAGTGTGCCCTTGTGGAGGGTTCTGAACCGGTATGGCGTGTAATGCTCTCAATGCTACAGGGCGTTCCTTCAATTCCTCCTCAACGAGAAGACTTTCAATATCCACGACTTGGGGGCTGGTGCCTATCTGGGAGCTAGTTCCTGCCGTATCTACCATGTTACTTCTTGCCTCCTGATTCTGTGAGAATATAGAAACATGTGTTAACATTGTAAAGGACAAGATACAACCGTTTTTGTCCCCATTACAACATTAACATGAGGTTCGGGAGAGATTAGTGAGTTAGTAAATGCTCGGTGCTTGTGTGTGTAGTTAGGGATTGGTTAGACCTAGGAGCTAAGTGGAATGATGTGGTGTGAGAGTGACGTAGTTAGTAGGTGGGCATGGATCTACAACTGGGGTCTGGGGGTTTATTACAAGTTTTAGGTTGCCAAATGCAATGGATAGGTTTTGATTTTGACTTTGTGAAGGCTCTGGGGAGTGTGATAGGGTATTTACTTGAAAAATGGGTCTTTTTAGGAACCCATTTACAAGTGATTCCACTTGTGCTCATGGAAGAATACGTGTTAGTGCGTGATGTGTAAGACTGGGCCTCAAATGTTCGCATGAGTGAAACATGTTGTACAGGGTTTGGCCTTGGTGTAGCTATTTGAGCCCGCAAGCAAGCCTTAGGCACCCAGATTTGTCGTGATTGTGGGCTGGCCTTCATTGACTTCTTGGGTACCCAAATAGACTTCACTTTCGCAGAAGAACTTATGTAAGGCTTCTTATTAGTATCGTGCTGTTGATTACTAATAAGAGGTTTTGGTCGTGGTGTTGGCCTGGTCGGAACAGGGTGTTCGCCTTTTCGCCTCCATACTTGTTTCATCGGCTGAAACAATCTGCTTTGCTCCTTTTTTTGGCCTCCAGTACAGGTAGTGTTCTGCTTCTTCTATATTTGATCTGCCGTTGGCTGCTGCATCCTTCTGACCTTTGGAAAAGAAGGGAGTACCGTCTTATCCTTGACTCCGTTGTTGAGACAATCCTCTTTTTGCATCATACATTTTTGGACAAGAATAGCATTGTCAACTTCATGTGCACCCCTGGAAGGACCAAGAGTTTGTGTTTTACCTAGTTCCTTGAGTGCCTCCTTTTCCAATTCAACTGTAATTCGGCTATGATTTACCCATACCTGAAGAAGTCCGCTTCTTAGGTTTAGGTTGACTGCATGATCATAGATCCAGTCCTGACCCAAGACAAGAGGCTCAGTGAGGTCCTCATCTTGACACACCAATACTTTGACTATCATCACTTCGTCTTGAATGGAGATGGGAAGATCCACCTCGCCCATGCAAGGTGTTTCCACACCTCCCAATCCTATGAGATATGCTTCTATAGGATTGACAGTTAGTCTCAATTCTTGACAGTAAGACAATTTAACCGCACTAGTGGCTGCACCTGAGTCAATCAAGGCTCTTACAGTCCTTGCACCCTTTCTTTGTCCTATCTCTAAGGTTATAAAAGGACATCGATCAATTATCCTTTGAGCGCTGATACCTGAAACTTCACACATAGCCACATGATATCCTTGATCTGCATAGGCATCCGTCCTAGGTTGCTCCCTATTCTGACTTCTCAACTTCATTCTCCGGATGCGTTCCACTACTTCAGCTTGGGCTTCTTCTCGAATTCGCTTTTCTTCTTCTTTGCGTTTCTTAGCAGTATTGAGTCGACTTAGCATTTCCTCTGTGAGAGGTTCCTGATACAACTTGACCCTGCATCCGCTAATGTAGCTCGGGAGAATGTCACCTTCTAATGTGGCTAGTTGCACTGCTCCACTTGTTGAGATTCTGTTAATAATCATGGGTCCATAGCCTCTCTTCTCCAGTTTTCTCGCATGTTGCTTCAATGTGTAGACTAAAACTAAGTCTCCAGCCTTCAAGCCTTTATCCTTCACGTGGGCATCAAAGTATGCCTTCTGTCATTTCTTAGCTGCATATATCCCTGCAGCCGCCCTCAGTCTTGTTTCTCCTAATCGTTCAAGGTCGAAAAGTCTAGAGGAGAGTTCATGACCCGTCCATTCATGCTCTTGTGCTACTTTCAATGTGGGTATTAAGAAGTCCAATGGTAGCACTGCATTTTGGCCAAACACCATCTGAAAGGGGGTGGCTTGGAGTACCGTTTTGTAGGCGACTCGGTATGCCCAAACAGCATGGTGTAGCTGTTTGTCCCAATCAGAGCGTTTATTGTTCACTAATTTCGTCAGTACATTGCATAAGATCTTATTGGTGCTCTCAGCCTGGCCATTAGCTTGAGGGTGATAGGTGGGCAGACTTCTTATGTACTACCAAAAATTCTTGGAGCAGATTTTCAATAACTTCATTCAAGAAGTGAGTGCCTCTATCGCTAACTAACTCTATGGGTAGCCCGTATCTAGTGAATACATTCTCAAATAAGAACTTAGCAGTAGTCTGAGCATCGTTCTTTGTCGTAGCTTTTACCTCTACCCACTTGGTGAGATAATCCGTGGCCACAATGATATATTCAGCATGTGAACCCTTGGCTGGGGGATTAATAGGACCTACAAAGTCTATTCCCCACTTAGAGAATGCACGTCCACCCATCATAGGTTTCAGTGGCATCTCATCTTTGCGTATAGGATACTGAGTTCTTTGACACACATCACACCGTGTCACATAGGTATGTGCATCCATGTGAAGGGTTGGCCACCAAAAGCCCGCAAATAGTATTGACTTGATCACCCGATCTGGTCCAAAGTGTCCCCCTGCTACACCTTGGTGAGCAGTATCCAAGATTTTTGAGATATTCACTCTCATGGACACATAGTCTCAGGTAACCATCTTTACCACACTTGTATAGATTATCACCAATGAATGAATAATCCTGGGCTTCTTGTTCTAAACTCCTTTGCCTAGCCAGAGTCATGTCTGGAGGGAATGTTCTCGTCCTTAAGAAGGATACTAGAGGTTCACTCCAATCTGGCACTATGGACACTTGATAAAGAGTGGCATGTTCCACAGGTGGTTTAGTGCAGCAGATTGGGCATTCCTTGCACAACTTTTGGACATCAGCCTCCATAGTCGGCCAATGCACTCTGAGTCTCCTTAGTGTCTGTAAGGTTCGTTGCTTTGAGTAGTGTTGCTCTAATGCACCTACATGTGCTAAATGCAACCATTTAGTGTACTCGTCCTCTTCTACACAACAAGCCAAGATCCCTTGATCTGTGTGCTTGTACATACTTCCTGCCATGATGTGATACTTTTGGGCTTTTACTACCTCTCTATCCTGCGTGTTTATTACTGGGTGGTTAGGTCCGTATGTCAACACTGGTACCAATGGCTTAGCCCACTGCGGCACCACTTCCAAATTAAACAAGTAAGCATCAGGAAGGTCATCTGACACTCCTTGTGGGGCTTCTCCCGATGTGAGCCTAGAAAGGTGATCTACTCTCAAATGAGTCTTCCCTTTCCTTACCACAACCTCAAAATCATATTCCATTAGCAAGAGAAACCATCTTACTAATCTACCTGTGTTGCATGGCTTGTTTACCAAGTATAGTAGAGCTTGATGATCAGTAAAAAATTTAAACTTATTTGCAAGCAAATAATGTCTAAACTTTTTAACCGCATACACCATGCCTAGTCCTTCTCTCTTCGTAGTGGTATAATTTCGTTCAGCAGCATTTAATTGTCTACTAGCATAGGCAATTGGAAGATCCATATTACCTTCACCGGTAGGCTGTGCGAGTACATACCCAATAGCATAATTGGACGCATCAACATGAACATGGAAAGGCTTATTCCAATCTGGTGTGGTCAAGATTGGTGCTGAACATAATCGCCGTTTAAGCTCATTGAAGGAATTCTCACATTCATCAGTCCACTCAAAGTTAGTCAGAAGTCCATACATGGGCTTTGCAATGACAGCATACATGTGAATGAACCGGCGGTAGTACCCACAATGCCCCATGAAAGCCTGTACTTCCTTGACATTCTTTAGCCTAGGTAACTCGGCTATGGCTCTCACTTTCTCTTCATCAGTGGATATGCCATTCTTTGACACTATGTGTCCTAGAATCTTGCCTTGCCTGACCATGAAAACGCACTTTTCTGGGTTTAGGCAGACTTGATATTCTCTACATTTGTCAAAGATTTGTCTCAGTTCAGGAATATGGGTTTGTCTGATGTTGGAATGAGCACAAAGATCATCAACATAGACTTCTAAGTTCTTCCTCAGGAACTCCTTAAATACATGGCACATCAGCCTCTGGAAGGTTGCTGGTGCATTGGTAAGCCCAAATGGCATTACCCGAAAGGCGAATATGCCCCATTCTGTGGCAAAAGCTGTCTTATGCTGATCCTCTCGAGCTATGGCTACTTGATTGTAGCCCGAAAATCCATCAAGGAAGCTGTACACTTCCTTGCCTGCTACTCTTTCTAAGAGATGTTCTGTGATGGGAAGTGGATAATTATCTCGAATTGTGGCTGAACCTTCTTTAAGTTAATGCACACACGCAGCTTTCCATTTTTCTTGGGCACCACTACGATGGGGGATACCCACTCAGTGTGCTCAATTTCATAGATGAATCCAGCTTCGACCAGTCTATCTATCTCCTCTTTGATCTTAGCAGAATAATTATCATTATATGTGTATGGCTTTTGCTTAGAAGGTTTGGCATCCGAGGTCATGGGGATAGTGTGTGAGCATATGTCTGGATCAACACCCTTCAAATCCTTGTAACTCCAAGCGAACACGTCTCTGTATTCTCTTAGCAAGGCTATTAGCTCTTGTTCTTCCTCTTTTGTCAGTTTCATGGCCTATGTACGTGCATCTCTCTTCTCCTTCTTCCATGGCTACCACAATTTTCTTTGTGGTTTCTTTCTTATCATAGGCCTCTCCTGATTGCGCCTCTCGTTTAGGCATTCTGATCATGACTCTCCTGTCATCTATCTCATACTTCTTAAAATTTTCCGGGACCTCAAACAAAGATTCTTCCTCTTCTGGTGGGACTTCTCTCTTCTTTCTTTTCTTTCCTTCCTCCTTCGAGGTCACATGTGTGGCTAGTCTTACATCATTTGTACGCTCTCCATACCTCTGGTTTCTACTTCATAGAAATATTCTTTATCTGATGCAAAAGGTGGATCCATAATGATTGACTCTAGATCAGAGTCATTTGCATCCTCAAATGCATCAGGGCTAGGTTCACACTCTTCTAACACTGCCTCTCCCATGATTGGCTCAATGGAGAAGACTGAAATGTCATAGCCATCTTCATCACAGTGAGGTGTCCATTGTTCTTCATTGATGGCTACATCCATTGTTGCTAGGATTTCTACCAAGCCGTGGGGTTCAAATTCCTCCTCAGGAAAGACTACCGGTGCATAGGCTGGGTCTTGAATTGATCTATGTGTTTCTTTTGCACCTACCTCTCTGGCTTTTTCTCTCTTCTCTTCTTCTACTGCTACTTTGCACATCCATAAGTGGGTGTCTTCATGCATCCATGAGGATCCTGACCCTATGGAATGCACCGATTCTGTATCATCTTTGGCTCTATGGATGGGATTCCATTGGATGGGAGGGACATCTCTATGAGAGTAATCTTTGAGATTCACTTTGGTCGTAACACCTAAGTGTTGTAGGTACAAGGAGTTGGTTCCCCAGTCCTGCACCACTTGCAACTGTCGCATAAAGGGTCGTCCCAAGATCATTTCATAGGCATGGTTCTTGCTAAAATCACATATAGCAAAGGTATGCTCGAACTCGACACCACAGGTGGTGAGAGTTATTCCTTCTAGCAATCCTAAGGGCCTCTCAATATGACCATCGGCCATCTGCAATTTCATTCTCGTTGGCCTGAGTGCTGGCTTGCCCCAACGCTTCCATAGGGAAGTGGTGGCAATTGCAACTCCTGCACCTGAGTCCAAAATTGCCTTGGTGGTGTACTCCTGGTAGGTAATGGGAAGATAGATGTTCCCTTCTTCACCTTCACACATATTTCCTATCTTATCCAATGGTATCTCTGGCACTGTCCTATGTGATCCTACCTGGTAATGAGGTTTCACTATCGCTGGTACTTGTTTGGCGACATGTTTCCATAATTCAGGTCTAACCTTGAGTAGCTCTTCTAACTTGAGATTGCACTGCACTTTAGTGTTTTTCACTACCTCTATGTTCCTAGGTAAGACTGAGTCCTCATTTCGTACCATGACCATGGGTGCTCTCATACAAGTAGACTTAGCTTCCCATGGGCCTGTGAAGTGGGGTAATTCTTGTAGAGAGTTAGACTCAAAGTCTAGTCTTTCCTGAGAGTGGGTGCTCTCCTGCTCCTCATAAATGGATGGGATGTCTTGTGGGAATTGGTCACGTGCATCATCCACAAGTTCAATAGGAGGAGGGACTTCACTCTCTTTAGCCCATTTGTCTTCTTGAATCTCGTGTAGGAATTCTGGTGTGAACCGATTCATAGAAGATGATGTGTCTGGCTCCGTAGAGTTAGGCACATATGCTTCAGGCACATAGGCTTCCTAGGCAGGAATGCTTACTCTTTCACTTGCCTTGTCCTTGTGTTGAGAGGCGGGTTCCTTTTCTGATTGTGCAATCAGCTTCTCTATTCTTTCTAACAGTCCATCAAAGTGCAACTGTGCCTTCGCTGAACTAGAGATGTTAAATAGGCGACTGGCTTCAAACATGGTCCAAGCCAATTCCACCATCTTAGCACAAATTTTGGTTCGTTCTAGCTCTAGTTCTGCTCTTGGGTAACACTTTTCATGATCAGTTACGTTTGGCCCTTCTTGGATTCTGGCCTGATATGCTTTAAGATCATATTAAGGTCTTCGGGAGTGGGATCTACTAGGACTGATCCTACTCTAGGGGGTGGTGGAAGTAGGTGAGGCGGGTTGGAAGGTGGCGGGTCAGATGGAGTTGGGAATGGTGGAGGTGGGGTAGTGGGAGAGGGAGTTTGAGATGTGAGTTCAGTTATCCTGGCCTTCGTTTCTCTGAGGCTTTCCTCGAGTTCACTCATCTTTTTTGCCCATTGTCTTTTCATTCTTTCACGACTATCCTTCCAAGCTCTAGTCCTTTTCTTTGTCATGCTCTCTGTTTCACTAACATCTGGGCTCTTTTCCTGGCCTACGCTTTGGTTTTGTTGCAAGGCTTGGGCTCTAGTGATTACTTGTACTGGTGCAGTGGAAGTCACACTCCCTGTGGAGTCTACAACTAACCCAATAACGTTGATAGGAGTGATTTTTGGCATATTATTGGGGTTCTTTGGACAATCTCGTAAGAGATGCTCCTTTCCACATTCCTGGCAATAGCCCTGGATCGTCACTGATTGGGGTTGTGGAGGTGGAGGCAAGGGACAATCACGAATGAGGTGATCTCCCTGACATCTGTAGCATGGTCCTTTAGGGAATGGGGGTCTTACTTGCCTAGGTTGAGGCCTAGGGTTGGGGTTTGCATACATGACGTTTGTGTAATCTGACTCCCAACTAGGTTCATTTGGCTCTTCACTATAGTAAGACTCACCATGTTCAGGAGACTGCATGTAGTAGGACTGGGGGCTATCAACATGTGTAGAATCAAAGCTATGGTCACTCGGGTCACTTTCAGAAAGCAATGGTGTTACAGGGACTATAGCTCTATTCAGGTTCTCTTCTGCAGCTGCATATTTTACTGGGATCACATTAGTAGCAGTAGGTGGTTGCTGTGCTAGCACTGGTTGGGGTCTCAGTTGGTTTTGGTAGGGTTGGTAGGTTTGTTGAGGTCTCACATACTGCTGAGGTGGGTACTGGTTCTGGTATCTTCCTTGTTGAGGGTATGGTTGTGGGTACGTCTGTCTAACGGTTTGCTTATTGTAGGGACAATCTTGCGCGGTGTGATTGGTGTACCTTCGTTCTATGGTGCAGTATTGGCTACTAGGATTAACTTGGGGTTGAGCTATAATGGGACAGACATTCGCCATATGGTCACCTCCACAAGTATAGCATCTTTTCACAGGGGCAAACCTTGGGATTTGTTTGCTAGAGACACCTAGTTTCTGAGCTACTTTCTCTGCTAATTCCTCAATTGATGTGGATTGCGAGGAAGAGAGGCTAGAGGCACTATCTGAGTCCTTGTAGATTTTGGAAAGCTCTAGTTCCTCCCCTAGGTTATCCTCGATGTCAATGCACATGCGTACACACTCTTCTGTAGTCCTAGGGTCCTTTAGATACACACATGACCTCAATTTGGTACTTAGCAATCCATCCAAGAATAAAGCCACTTGCTTAGCTGGTGTGGGTAGCTCAGCGACAGGGCATCTCTCCAAGTATTGCCTAAATCTTCTTCCAGCAAGTCTCACGGTCTCTTGAGGGGTTTGCTTGAAGCTGTGAATCAGCGAGGAAGTGTTATGTCTTATGCCACTTTTAGAGAATTCGATAATGAATGCCTCTAGAAGTTGGTCTATGCTCCCGAACTGCCTCTCGTTTAGTGGCTGAAACCATGTCAGGGCATTGTTCCTAAGGGTTAGACCAAAGGCATTGTACTGCGTGAATAAATCCTCCACTTGCTCAGCTCTCAAGTCTTGCCTAAACTCAACCACATGATCGTATGGATCTCCATTGCCATCGAAGTAGTTCTTCATGGACTTAACTAGCTGAGTCGGACTCAAAGCCCTTGTGTGCTCTCTAGGTCGTGGTAGAGGGAACGCATCCGCATTTCTTTGATTCCTGTGAGCTCTATGTATCTCAGGTTCCACCCTATTTGTCTCCACTCTCGTTCTTTCTCTGCCCCCTAGGTTGGCAAAGCTTACTTCTAGCCTATCTCTACTTCTGTCTCTTGGAATTCCATGAGCTTGGGATGTTCCAGCTCCAGGGTGACCATAGGACACATTCGATCTTGGTTGGGGGAAAACGAATTCACCCTTCCAAGTGTAAGCATGTCTATCATGTTCTGTAACCACAAAGATCCTCTCTGAAGCGTGATCTAAGTAGGTCACGCTGCCTGGGCTATCAAGATCCTTAAACTCATAGATCACGATTGTTCCTATATCAGTTGGCTGATCAGATTTATACCTCCAAAAGGCTTCGTCAGTTTCTCAGTTCAGAAGCAGATCTATGCTCTTATTATCTTGGGGAATCCACTCTGGTGTGATAATCCTAGTGAGAACAGATTTGCATCGAGGGGTCCTCGGTTCTTCACCCCTCTTTCCTTGCTCTAGGTCACCTAAGTCCGTTCCTGGGATCTCATTCCCAAATTCATCAGTCCTATCTGGGTGATTGGTGACTACATATATTGTCCCTTCCTTGTCTAAGTAGGCTCCGTTTTCGAACTTGACAGCTGGGCGCTCTAGTCCAATGGATTGATCAGGATTCTTAATCTGTACCATAGATCTTCCTAGGCCGTCCTCATAGATGCCAGCACCTAATCGGTTGGTCCTAAGGTATTCCAACTGTGTTTTGTAAGGGCCTTCTACCCTATGCAAGTATGGCACTCCTGAACTTCCCGTAGGTCTGTCCATGCCTTGACACATCTCTGATTCACTAGTCTCAGAGCTAGGGTAGTATGAGTGGTGGCTCAACTGCTGGGCCCAAGACCTAGCAGTATGATTGACACTAGCCTCTGAAGACCTAAGGCTTTGTCTATCTCTCCCTAGATGTCGCCCTGATCTAAGGTTCATAAGCCTAAATGAATAGCCCAAATTTGCCCAAGTACAACCTCGTTGCTGAGTTCTTTTGTATCAATTACTTGATTCTTTTTTAGTGGATTACAACGTTTATAGTCCCGTCTGATATCACGTCGTCAAGTATACTTGAGTGTATTTCCGCACTGTAAGTTGATCGTTCCTCGTTAGATTCTTTCCTTTAAGGTTATCGCATCACGAAGAGATTATGTTTAATCTTGAACTTGAGTGCATAGGTAGTCTTCAACCTGATTGATGCCTATCGTTGCCCTGACTTACTCCCAGCACTAGTCGTTCTTATCCTAAGCTAGGAATTGATAGAGGGTGTTGAGGATTTTCCAACCTTGAGTTTCTTTCTTTGTATTGTTGCCTTGGTATGCCCAGGACGCGTGTTCCCAAGCTTGCACTTACTCTTGCTTAGAATGCCCTCAAGTGCTCTTGCTAGACCTGTAAAAGTCCCACCATTAGCTCAAGACTTAGATTCAAATGACACAATAGACCACTTTCATGCATGTAACTCACAGAACAAATTATCCTTTGCCTTTATGGAAAATAACCCCAGGGATCCCTCAGTTTTCCTACCTCAGGGTATGGTACAACCTCGGGGTTTTGGTTGTACTCCCCACGAGCTTTCCAACAAAACAAGAATCACAGCAATTGGATTTCGTATGAGAAAGTTATGTCAGTCCAGGGTTCTGGTGCTAAAACAGGGTTCAAACAGGCTAACAGGTCACAGTATTTTTCTCAAAAATACATGTGTAGGGACCTCACAAATCACTAATTGCTAGACCAATGTGCCCAAAAACTATCCCCAAAGCTTAGAATAAAAACCCTAATTTTTTGGCCGAAAAGCATGTCAATCGCGATCGACAGGTCTGTCAATCGCGATTGACAGAGGTGTCCGTCGGGGCCTGTCGGTCGCGATCGACACGTCAGTCGCGATTGACAGTGTCAATCGC
>CM035436.1:84441322-84533822 GCA_020310875.1 Ceratopteris richardii
ATTCCTACCACCTTTATCTCTTAAATTACATATTTGTTTTTTTCCTCCTCTACCTCTTTGATTTTAGTTATGATCCTAATTACCATTGTTCTCATTATTATAATTCAACTGCTAAATGATTTGTTCTACCAAAAATCCAACAAGCTATGCCATTTTCTTTGTACTTTCCAACTCTTCCTCTACCTCTACTACTTCGTTTACCTTTAGCAAAGGTGTCTTGATTCAATGTATCTTCTTCTTCATTTGATTGTTGCTTTTTTTAATATTCTTCTTCTTGTCCTTTGGATACATAAATTTAATTGCATTTTTCTCATTCTCTCCTTTAATATCGTGTTCAAATGTTAGCATGTGTCCTAACAATTGACTTAGATCTAGAGCGAAATGATCTAATGATAATTCAATTGAGAATATGAAAGGCTTTCACCTTTCATCTCCTCTTAATCCTGTGAGGATTTGTCTTACCAATTTATGTTCTTCCATGCATTCATCAACTCCACCGAAGCAATCTCAATATCATCTTTGTTGTAAAGCTTTGTTTTTGAAAGTTGTGAATTATGCCCATAGTGAAGTCTTCTTTTGCTTAGTTGTATTTAGGATATGTTCCTCCAAGGCAGTCCATATATTAATTGCACTCTCTAGTCCTATGATGTGTGGCAAGATATAGTCATTGATAGCAATGTAGATAATGCTCCTTGCTTGAGCATCTTTCCTCTACTACTTCCTTTACCTTTAGCAAAGGTGTCTTGATTCAATGTTTCTTCTTCATTTGATTGTTGCTTTCTCTTAATATTCTTCTTCTTGTCCTTTGGATACATAAATTGAATTGCATTTTTCTCATTCTCTCCTTTAATATCGTGTTCAAATGTTAGCATGTGTCCTAACAATTGACTTAGATCTAGAGCAAAATGATCTAATGATAATTCAATTGAGAATATGAAAGGCTTTCACCTTTCATCTCCTCTTAATCCTGTGAGGATTTGTCTTACCAATTTATATTCTTCCATGCATTCATCAACTCCACCGAAGCAATCTCAATACCTTTCATCTTTGTTGTAAAGCTTTGTTTTTGAAAGTTGTGAATTATGCCCATAGTGAAGCCTTCTTTTGCTTAGTTGTATTTAGGAGATGTTCCTCCAAGGCAGTCCATATATTAATTGTGCTCTCTAGTCCTATGATGTGTGGCAAGATATAGTCATTGATAGCAATGTAGATAATGCTCCTTGCTTGAGCATCTTTTCTCATCCAAATCTTCGAATCTCCAAGTTCTTCCCTAGTTGAAAGACAAGAATATTTAAATTTTGGCTTTTCTTCTTCTCTTACGATCTATCCCATCAAATCTTTGCCCATAAGATGAGTTTCTATTATCATAGACCATGCTGAATAATTTTCTCTATCATGCTTCTCTTTGTGGACGCTTTCTCCCATCCTTTGGTTGCCTGTGTTAAGAAATAAGTCTTCAATAGTTAGGCACTATACCTTTCCAGTTAATTCTTAGCTTCTTCTGATCCTTTTGAATTTCTTTTATATCTTTCTAAAGTTCTTCTGCAAAAATTTAGCCTTCCAATCCTTTTTTTAGCTCCAATCTGAAAATCTACAGTAGTCGAGACTTTCTTCTTTAGTCTATTGACTTGATCTTCTTCTATGGATTTGATACCAGTGATGGAGACCTTCAAGTTTCCCATGCCAAATCTACTCTAGCTTAAGAACACTTCTATGTCAAGTGTAGAAACAAGCTCACTCTCTAAGTCTTTTCACACATAAGCAGGTTAACCTTAACAAGAAGTGGTGTGTGATGTGGACATGACTTAGATGGGACATAAAATTCATGGCTATATGGCACCCTCTCATAAAAATGAAAAATTCTTTCCTCTTATGGCAAATTCTTCATCCTGGTATATGGACCAACCTTAAGGCTAGAAAAATATGTGGGGTGCCTCCTTGGTGCACGTGCTACTACCGGTCCATCGAAGATGTTTCGCATATCTTCTTTACTTGTTCCTAATCCAGCAGGCTTTGCCCAATTGTGAGAAAGATAATTAGACTATAGAAACATATCAGTTGGAAGTAAGCTCTGTTGGGAGAAGTGATCGGATGCTGCACGACTCTCTGGAACGCCATCAGAGGGGAGGTCCTATGGAAGATCTGGCGGGAAAGATGTGCTTATAACTTTGGTGACTCCCCTAAAGAGTGGTGGATCGAGAAATCATTGTTCTTCCTCAGTAAAAGAATCACTAAGTACAAGAAATCCCCCCCCTTTAGGCATCATCAAGTGCTCCTTTTGATCAACAATAAGCTTAAACCCAAGTGGGCCTCGCATGAGGGTGACGAGAGGGTGATTAACCTTCTTTCTAATGCCATCTAAACTTTGTAAGTCCTTTGCCCGCTCTGTGGGACTTGGGGTCCCATGGGCACTAGTCCCCTTCACTTGTACTTTTCCTTCTTTTTATTTAATACAAGTCCGGGAGAGTAGGCTGAGGCAGAACTTCCTTTTATTTTTTTTTTTAAAGAAAGAAGTCTCATGACAGCTCGTGCTTGATTCGTAACTTTCAAGAAGTGAGGAATGAAATAATTAGGTATTCCACAAAATGATATCGAGACATCCTCGAGAGTTTGCCTCTTAAAAGAAAATGATCGCCATCTCACTTCTTGTTGTAATAATTAGGTGTTCCACAAAATGATCTCAAGGCTTCCTTGAGAGCTTGGCAACTCAAAATTTAATCCAACTCAAATATGCTACTCCAAAAGACAACTAAGATAGATACTAAAAATACTACGCACCAAAAATCTTAAGAAACGTCATACAACATTCAAGAATCATGTTTGAATAGAGAAAATTGAATCGAGTATCTTACTTAATCTAAATAAATAAAAGAGCTTAGATGAGGCGATTTATAAATCGGTGAATTGAAGGACCTTCTAATAAATGTAATGGGTATCAATCCATTTCTAAGTGGCCTCATCCTCAAACCCACATACCTCTCTCAAAAAAAAGTGCACAAAATTGTGCTGATTGTGGAGAGGATCAGCTATTTCAAGATTGCCCTAACAATCCCAAGAATCATGGGTTGAATACACACATGCATAGCGTTGAGATAGTTGGAGCTTCAAGTCCAAAACTACACTCTTCAATACATTTGGAGAATAAATGACATTTAAACAGAGGTATAATTAGACCGCTAATGTTGCTAGTTTTTGAAGCGCCTCATTTTTTAAGATCAAATACATTCGAGAAAGCGCACCAAGACTGAATGATATTGAGGGATTGGATCAATTCTGCACCTTGTAAACTTCCGAAGTCTCTAAATCGCCAGTAGTAGGGATATTTCAAATTTCCTTGTAGTCTCAAAACAAAAAAATCTTCGTCTCCTGCAAGCTTCAACCGTGATAGGTATAAGCCGAGCTCCATAGTAAGGCATAAAACACAAGGCCTCCTGGATTTGTGCTTGCGCGATGGCCTATGAGTTCGTTCATGGCTCTCAGCCAACATGCTCGAGAACCCGACCGTCACGGCCATACGCAGTGCGCGATGCTGAGCTTAGAATGGAGCACCAATCTTTCCATAAGGGGCGATCGAGATGGTTGTGAAAGAGCCATTCCACTTCCGGAGTGAGACGACATGTACGATTCGTGAGTCGCTTTAAGCAAGAAATCTCGCTGATGAATCAACCTTGAGTATCCAGGACATCGTGAATCCTTCTCAGGCTACAGAATGGCTTATCAGTCGGGATCTTTCGCCATTGACACTTCTGACCTGAGTATAGTATATATCTTGGCCATGAATGGGCATAGAAATGTGCATCTCCTAGTGAAAAGTTCGTCTAGCGAAGGCCGCGAGCGAGATGTACTGCCATTTCGATGTCGTTTTTTGGATGACAATAACCATAGATGCGTTTCTTAAACCAAGAATTGGTTGTGATTTGGAGATACAGTAAGAATAGCTGATCTAAGGCGATAAAAGAAGCAACAAAAATGGGTTTTTTTTTGTTTTTTTTTTGAGAAGACAAGAAATTATATTAATGATGTTACGTCACTTTGTACAAAGGGCAAGAATCCCCCATTCAGATACAAGCCAAAAATGGCAACAAGGCGAGATGCCTCAAATCAGAGCTCAAGACAACAAGTAAGTCAAGGTTTGCAAGGAGAGTACAGTGGTACTACCAAGGCAATATACAACCCCCTCACACCACTAAAAGACACAATACAAACGTCTAGCTTATTCATGTGAGCACTCAAAATGAGAGATCAACAAAACACCATTACAGGCATAAAAAGACCATCTCATGTCTTCCAGGAGAATAGAATTTATGGAGAGAGGCCAGGTGTCTCGCCAAGGAGAAGTCTTCTTTAGGAACAGAAATCATGTCCTCCAAGCTTTGAAGACCAATTCTTTTAAGCACTTTGTAGCAGGAGAAATAATCACCATCTGTGATCTTATTGTTATATCTGGCTTTCTTTCTGCTTTTCCATATACTCCACAAAAGGTGAACTCTCCAAAGATTCCATAAAGGGAAGTCAAAATTCTTAGAGACACCAAGCAACACTTCTTTGTAGGTGAGAACAATCCTATATTTCTTGCAGTAAGGAGCAAGAAAATTCCAGAAGGATTGAGCATGCGTGCAATTTAAAAACAAATGGGGAATATCTTCCATATTGTCACAGAAGTTGCATACACCATCATTAACTTTAAATTTCTTGTCTTTTATTCATGTCCAAACAACATTATGTAGGATGAACCACATCAGGTAACTGTGCTTGATGTTGTTGGGTAAATTCCAGATGTAGAGAAATCTATGTTTCTATTCTTCACGCTTCTAGCACACTTGCCATTTGTTGTTGAGTTTATGGAGAAGCAAGTTGATGCTCCCTCTTCCTCTCTTGTAGCTTTTCCAAAGGTCCTCGACAACTTCAGATATTTTGATAGGCCGTTTGATAGGACAGAGAGCAGCATGATCATTCAACATCTATTTTTGTTTCATCATGACGTGTATACAACTAGGAGAACAGTTAGAGCCCATAACGATAAAGTCTCGAATTATCCCATTAGTGTCAATGAATCCCTCCAGGTTTTTGAATCCTCGGTTAAAATATTTGTGTTCCCTTATCCCCATGTGACCATTGTTCCATAGTGAAAGCCACCCTATCCAAATGCTTTCCTATAAGAAAAAATCAAAATACTCAAAGAAGTTGCTATTAGGAGAATAGAGCTTGTTCACTTCCATCCATGCTTGCCACATTCTGCAACAAAAACTACATCCAACAGGACAGTAAACATGGGGGGAAATGAGAATATCCCATAGGGAGTGATTTTGCCAAGCTTTGTAATCCAATAAAGCAAACTAATGAATGTTTATTTTAATTAAGATATCCTAGAAGTCTTAAAATTCCACAAGCCTACAAATCCATTTAGCACCAAGATTATTAGCCATTTTGACTAGAAAAAATAGACCAATGCCCCCTTCAGACTTAGGTAGACAACAAACTTTCCAAGCCACTTCAAGGATTTTGTTGTGGATCATGCTACCCCCCCCCCCGAAGGAATCTCCTAGACAGACTGATGATGTGGCTCATCTGCTTTTTGTTAGGGACCCAACAAGAAAGGGAATAGACCAGAGATGGCAGAATGTAGTGGTTTAAGACAAAAACCCTATGGGAAATTGAAGATTGACATGCATACCAATTAAAAAGTTTTGTTCTCAATTTCTGCATAACCCACTCCCACCTTTGTCCTAAGCTAACTTGGAACCCCATTGGAATGCCAAGCACTCTAAAAAATTCACCATCTTTTATAATATCACACCCAATGTCTTTAATACAATCAAGAACTTTGTTTTCAAAAGATTTGAAAGTATTTTCCTTGTGGTTTATGTGGGATCCACTAGCTAAATAGAAAATGTTAAGGCATTTAAGAATGTGTTCAGCATACTTCTCATTACATTTGATAAGGATGTTCATGTCCTCAACAAAAGCTTGTACGCACAATTGTTTGTTACTATTAGGCATGTTAATGCCTTCCACTTTTTTTCCATCTATGGCATCTTTTAGCAACCAACCCAAAGCATCACTAGCTATGGCAAAGAGGAGAGGGGCAAGGGGGCAGCCCTACCTAATGGATCTTCTAAGCTAAAGTGGGGGGTTAAGTTGCCATTGATGGAGATCCTAGAGTGCACATTCCCAAATAGAGTGCTCACTACCTTGATGAACATTTTTCCAGCTCCTATGTCATGAAGGGACTGAAGGATGAAGTCCCATTCAATTCTATCATAGGTTTTATCAAAATCAATCTTAAAAAAATAGTAGGGCTGATTGGATTCATTGGCATAGTCTATAGCTTCCCAAAGGGAGATAATAGAATCAAGAATGAACCTCCCTTTGATGAAACCTTTCTGCTTAGGAAGGATGATGTGTCTGATAAGAGGGCTCAACCTCCTAGCCAGGGAAGAAGCAAAGATCTTGTAGATACTAGTAAAGCAAGTGATAGGTCTCCAGTTGTTCAAATCCTCCATAGTACCTTTTTTATGAACCAATTTTATCACTCTAGTGTTAACTTCAGTAGGGAGAGTTCCTCTCCTGATAGATTCTTTCCCAATCAAAAGAACAAATGGAGTTAGGAAATCTTTCATAGCAATGAAAAACTCCTTAGGAAGACCATCAGGCTAAGAGTCTTGCAAGGTTTCAATTTACCTATGGTTTCTTTAATCTCATCGGTAGTGAGGGGCAGGTGGAAAATGGCAACCAGGTCGAGAGGAATAGTTTTTTTCTTTTAAGAGAAATATGGGCTCTGGCTCTGTGGATATCCTATCCCCACTTGGGAGTACTAGAGAAAACATCATTAAAGAAGCACAAAGCCTCCTGCAAGTTCTCCTCAACATTGATAGCATTTCCACCAGACTTTTTCATCAACATAGGCAAAAAGTCATTATTTTTCTTCTCTTGCAACATAGAGAACATATTTTTATTAGGTCTGTCAAGATTCCCTGCCCAAAACTCACTTGATGAGGAAAGAATGCTGCTAGCTTCCAAATACTCTTCATATCTAAGTCCCTCTTGAAGGGATAAAATCAAATCCATTTTATTACGAATTTGAGAGGAATCCAAGAGACCTATCTCTCTAGCTATATCAAGTCTCCTCTTGGCTCTGGCCTTTTTCTTTAGGAGCTTCTAATGGGTAAACAGAGCCTGAATTTCTTTTTCCGCTCTAGCCCAAGCCACACTAGCATGAGGACAAATCCTAAAGCAATGTATTATTATCTCCTTGGTCTAGTCAACTACACAGGAGACTAGGAGAGTAGAGTCTAAATGCAGCCATCCAGACCTCACAAAAGGGTAGTTATGCTTGAGATGACAACAAATGAGAGTGTGGTCAGATATACACAGAGAAGGATCAGCCTTGACCTTCGAGTCCCAAAATTGTTGGAAAAAGGTTAAGTTGATATAGATCTTATCTAGCCTAGTAGCATAGAAGTTATCCCCCTTTTGTCTATTGTTCCAAGTATAACCTGAGTGCAAGGAAATATTCATGAGATCATGCTTAGTTATGAGTCTAATTTAGGCATTCTATTCTTGACTTGATATGGAACATCCATTTTTCTCAAATCTATCCTTGATATTGGTGACCATATTGAGGTCCCCAAGTAAGATAAGGGGCCCTTCAAGGTGGCTGATCTCTTCCCAACATTGGGATCTTTGGGAGGGGCAATTAGAGGCATAAATACTAATTATTGAACAATCAAAAGGTTTACTCATGACAACACCTGACCACTGATGTGTAGGACTCAACACTCTTTAAGTGATGAATTGACTAAGGCTGTTAACAACACCTAACACAGCCCTCCCTATAACATGGGGGTGGAAGTGACATGCCAACTATGCTTGCTCGACAAGCCATTCGAAAACAACTTATAAAAAACAGGAAACTTAAGAAGGATAGGATCATTTTCTTATATTCTTAGTAAGCTTATTCAAAGGCATAGAATTCTTTAGCAAGCAACAAGAATGGTATGTTGGGTGTGTGTAGAAGTGCGAGAGACACACGAGAAGCACACACAAGGAGCACAAATGCAGCAAGACGCACGGGGAAGATATACGCAAAAATGGGGCTGATCTTATAGTGCTTGTTCTTTATGTCGATGACATACTCTCAACTGGGTCATGTGATGCAAAACTTGACATTCCTATGGCTGATTTGCGGCATACTTTTGATGTCACTTATGTTGGTCTTTTGAGGTACTATCTTGGCATCCACTTTGTATCCGTTGAGGGGGGGAATTTTTATGCATCAAGCCTGTGTTATGTCAGATATATGCAGCACAAATACCTTTCGAGAATATTTGCATCTCTTCTTCTTTTGCAAATCACCATCCTTAGAGGAATGCGTGGAAGCGGAAGGTTGAGGCTTTGGTTTTGATGAACTCGAAGTTGAACCATACTTGCTTTTCCCCTTTTGTGAGATAGCAAGTGATTGTGTTCCCTCAATCAAACCACTCCAATTCACTCTAGATTGCTCTTCTTGCAAAAGAAGAGATATAACCTCATCAAATGCATACATATTAGGATTTCCTTTTGCAACCAAACGGATTGTAGTAGCAAAGCTTTGAAAAGATTTTGGTAATCCTTTCAACAATGTAGAAATGAGTGATGCATCCGGAATAATCTCATCTATGTTTGCCAATCGATCTTTCAAGTCCTTAATGTGTGTCACATACACATCCACCGACTCATTTTCAGCCATAAATACATCGTCAAGTTGCTTCCTCAAGTATGCAACACATGCTTCATTACGCATGGCATGCAAAGAAGCAAGAGTGTCCCATGCCGGTCTCGATGTAGAACATGACTGAATGTGTGGAACTATATGAAGCTTCACTAAAAGTGCAATCAAAGCATGAGCTTGAGCATCTTTTCCATCCCATCTAAGCTCCATCTGTGACAGTAGACTATGAAGTAGAAGAACCTGCAGGTCTTTGATCTACATCTGCCACTATGTTCCAAAGCTGTTTCGCAACAAGAACATGCTTCATCATGTAAGACCACATCGGATAGTTGATCCCATCAAGCTTATCTTCAGCTTGAAGCATGCCAAACAAGTCATTGCTGCCCACCATTTAACAAAAGAATAAGAGTGTGACAAAATCTTCACTTCGACGAAAGCTAAAATGAATGCTGAAATTTTAGCTCACAAACGGTCACTTTGATGGCAATTCTGACTGCAGGAATGGCTTTGAAATGGGGGTAAAACCCCAGCGCACTTGCTGAAAATGTTTCTTGGCTGTTGAAATTCACTCTTCTATGCTCCGAAGTCGATTTGTACTATTAAAAGTGCACGTGCATCGCGACGTGAAAAACCAAAACTTGAGAAGGAGCTGAACCTGCTTTGATACCACTGTTGGGTGCGTGTAGAAGAGCGAGAGACACACGAGAAGCACACACAAGGAGCACAAACGTAGAGGGACACACGGAGAAGACGATGGCTAGAATAGCTCTCTCTATTGATGATAAATTGAACTGAAGTAAGAGCTGAATAATATCCCTAAGTACAAAGTACCACCACATATGAGAGTATCAAGTATGTGGTAACATGGGGATAAAACCTCTAGCCAGCACTAGAGTAAAAAGTACCCATGTATAGGGAAAAGGTTCACATCAAAGCTACTCGAGGAACACATAATTGTAACATGGTTGTGTGCAATCAGTGTGCTTCGAAGTAAGATAGTACTATCTATTCAATGTTGCATTTCTTTTGTCACATCTAGGTCCTCATTATATCATTTTGGTTTACAAGTGAAATTACATATGAATTCCTGACTCTCAATCACTTTCGTGTAGTTCTAATGACATCTTGGTGATTTATAATAGCATTGCACTTGCCCTCTATCGATCAATAATGTGAAGTATCCGACTTCCTCTTTGTAATACTATTAAGTACTGAAATCTCCCACCTATAAGCATCTACTTGCCCACCATTTTTGAAGCATAAGAGGACCTGAGAGTGAAAGAAACTCAAGAAATATTTTGGAATACAAATGTAAATGGCATAGGGAAAGTGGATTTTGGGGTGGCCTGAGGGTGAAAGTCACAGTGTATTTAACTCAAGAATGAGTTAAATAATTTGTGAAAAGATGTATGACAGCTAGTAAATGATTATATTTTAAAAATTAATCAGATTGTCGATTCACTTGGTTAAATTTCATGCATAAGCGAGGATGATGATATACTTGCACTTGTTTTGAATGGTTTAGGGAGGATGAAAAAAGGAAATATTTTACAACTTTTATATTTGTGAAAGAGGAATTGGCAGATTTCTACAAGTTGGAGCCACTTATGATAAAAGAAGAAATTAATATAAATAGTGGACATTCTATGCAGAGAGAAAGTGTAGCTCATGCACTTTATGCCAAAAATTAGTGTGTTCATAAAGGAGGTAGGAGAGGAGCTTTCACATATTATGGAGGTCAAAATCAAATAAACAACAATTATGATGCAAGTAGCTGAGATATGAATCTGCATGGCAGGGGGAGATATTGCTTCTATGGAAGAGGACATTGTGCATATCAAGCTAATTCAAGTAATACATATTATGATTCTGGTAAAGTTGTTCATATTCTACCCTTTGCTAATGAACAAAATCATGAAAATGTACTAATGATGAATGTGAATATAGATGCAACTCAAAGCAATGATATATGGTATGTTGATAGTGGATGTAGTAATCACATGACCAATAATCTTCATGCGCTTGATAATTTGCATGCACCTTTGTTGGATGGTGAGGTTGAAATACGTGACAATTCAATGCACAAAATAGCACAAGTTGGATATGTGTGTTTTTTACGATAAAAAAGGCAATAAAGTTTTAAGAGATGTTCTTCATGTACGAGTAAAAATTGTATTTTAGTAGGTCAAATGGTAGAGCATGGCTATCAAGTAGAGTTTAACAAATCTGGGTGTTTTGTTGAAAATCTATAGTAAAATTACAAAGTCTTGGCAAAATGTCAACGACAACAAAGAATTTTTATGTTGGATGTATTATTATTGAGTTAGTAATAATATGCTTTCTCAAATTGAGTTATGGTGTAAGGAAATAGCACATGTAAACATACATAAGTTGAAGAATATAACTCAAAGAAAGATTGGTGTTGGTTCACCTGATATCTAAAACAAAGATACGGTACATTTGTGTGATGCTTCTCAACTTGGTAAACAAGTAGGGCATCCCTTTTCTAGTACAAAATTGCAAAGTAGCAATTTATTAGATCTAGTGCATACCATTGTTTGGGGTCTTACGAACGAGCCATCACTTGTAGAGAGTAAGCATTATAGTAATTTTGTGGATGATTTCGGCCGAATGAATTTTGTGTATTGTTTTAAGAATAAGATTGATGTGTTTGATTGCTTTGTGAAATTCAAAGCAATAGCAAAACAAACTGGAAAGGTAACTAAAAAGGTTAAGATCTAACAATGGTAGTGAAGATTTTTCAATAATTTTTAATGATTTTCTTTGGAATGAACGTATAAAAAGAGAAGCCACTTGTAGATATACTCCTCAACACAATGGAGGAGCTAAAAGAAGGAATACGATTATTGTAGAAATATCTAGAGGAATTCTATATGAAAAGCATATGTCATAAAAGGTTTGGGCTGAAGAAAGAAATACAACAATATCTATATGTTTGGAACAAAGGGATGAATTTGCTTGCACAAGCATTACAATAGTGCATTGGGAGAGTATGACCAAAGGGGTGTTTACGATGCCCTTGATGAAGTGGTGACATGTTGTGACAACAATTCTTGGAGTTTAAGGTCAAGAAAAGCATGCAAACAACACGATGGAGAAGAAGAGAAGCTTAGAGCACAATACACAATACTAAATGTATTACCAAGTGAATGTTTAAAGATATGTAACCTATTAGGGTTATAGGCATATATACAAGACTTGGGAAAAACCTCCTAAAGATGGAAAAATGTACCCTGATGGTCCTAAGTGTCAACACTTATTTTTGTGCCCAAAGTATCCCTCATTCTAGCAAATGCTTACCAAGATTTTGACTTTTCAAAGTTAAATCAACTAGAAGCACAAATAACTTGGAAAATCGATTGGTTGCTCTTTTTCTTTGTGGAATTTCATCATAGAGGAAGTGCTTTAGAACATATGGAAGTAAAGATGTGTAGAAACTATTGATGAGCATCCAAAAGAATGCTAAATTGAAAAGTCCCTTGGCCTATTAGGTAAAAGAATATAATTCTAAAAAATCCCCTCCTTTTAGAAAAAATAGGTTTCTCCTCTTATAAAACAAAAAGATTAATAGCAAGTGACATGCACGTGAGGGTGACAAAAAAGTCCTTAACCTAGTATGGAACTCTATTTAATTTATCTCTAAATCATTTGTGTCCATCTCAATCTTAGGTCTTCATCTAGTTTGTGATTGTCACCCTTTTTGAAGGTCCATACCATTCTATCCTTGCTTTGTGGGATACAAGGGATCCCAAGGGCACTATGGAAATTCATTTGATAGATTTCTTGTATTAATTCAAGTTGTGCACACTAGGCCCTCCATGCACTTCCTTCTTTTGTAGAACAAAATATTAGCAAACTCTATTGTATAGGTAGAGACATTGAAAATAACCATTCCAGCCTCTTTCTTCTTTTCCACTTTTGCAGCTAGTTTTGGACATCTCTTTTTGTGTTGATCATTTCCCTTATAGTATTTTTAAAAGTATTTTTGCTTTTCTGTTTTCTTCTTATGTTTGTCTTCCTTCTTTGATTGTGTAGCATTAGTAGATTTCAACTTACTAGTAGAAGAACTCCATCTACCTTTACCCTTCTTACTAGCTAAGAAATCTTGATCTGCAACACATATAATATACCTATTATGTCCTCAGTGATCTTCCTACAATAGAAAAAGGGACAAGATCCTCAAATGTTAAGGCATTTAGGTTGCCTTTCATCCTCAATAGAAGAGTAGAAAAAGAACTATGATATGAATATGGAAGACCATTAAGAACAATGTTCAAAAGGAAACTATGTGGCAAAGACCATGAGAGAAAATCAATTGCTCCTTCACATCTTTGATGTTTGTCAAAAAAATACTCATGGAATTTCCTTCATTCATAAAATCACTTTCCATCTATTTTTGGAGGTAAGAAAAATGAGCCTCATTTCTTTCCTGGTATAATTTATAAGTGTATCCCAAGCATCCTTTGCCATCTTGCAAGAGTGAATGTAAGGGATAATGGCATGCTTGATAAAAAAATCTATCGATGCATGCATGTTAGCATCTTTGCCATCCTAACAAACTTGTAGTAGGTGGACCACCAGCCACAACATGACCTAGAAGCTGATGATCATCACCTTCAATGCCATCTGCATCACCTTGATTAATTGTATTTGCAGTTGTAGTAGGACGCTTTTCAACACCCTCCACCACATTCCACAACCCATTTGCTACCAATAAATATGCCCAGAATGGGTAATTAGTACCATCCACCCTATCCTCAACAACCAACATACTAAATACATAAATGCTTTCGCTATGGCCAATGACTAAATACCTTGATGCATAAAATGATTGTAGCTCAAAAAGTTTAAGAGTAATAGCTCATCGAGCTCTCCAAAACATAAGTTTAAGTCATTATACAAAAAAAAGCTCTCAAGATGTGAAATATCTCTTAAATGAGTTCGTATCTTAGTTCTCAAAGACACAAGCCTGATGACAGCTCATTTTGATTCTTAACTTTCAAGAAGTAAAGAATGAAATAATAAGGCATTCTAAACAATGATTTCGAGACTTCCTCTTAAAAGAAAATGATCGCTATATGTCTAGAAGTAATGATGAGTCAAAAACTACTATTTTGATTCTCACTTTAAAGAATGCAATGATCTATCTAGTAATGATTGAGAGATTCAATCAATGAATGAGCTACTTGATCTACTTGGCACGAAAATTGGAACACAACCACCATCAGTTGATAATTCCTAAATTAGAAAAGAAGAATGTGTGCAACCATAATGGTTACTTGATCTACTTGGCACGAAAATGGGAACACAACCACCATCAGTTGATAGTTCCTAAATTAGAAAAGAAGAATGTGTGCAACCATTATGAACGTGTTCTAAATTTGATAGGGACCATACTACACGTCTTCCACCAAAGAGAACTATGCCACAACCGAGATCATATCCTTATGTGCCATCAGGACCGTATGATGTCATTAAGAGGGGTCCATCTTATCGAATGACAAGATATCTAGTAGATAACCAAGACGAACGAGAAGCTCAATGTGTTAGTGGCCTCCTACGCCTCAAAGTTTAATCCAAGTCAAATATGCTAGTCCAAAGACAACTAAGGTACATACGTTGTATTAATTTCAAGTGTTCACAGTCCTTACTAGAATGTATTTATGAGATGGGCTAGGATGAACCTTAATATTATGAAAGGAAAAACACTAAATACTAAAAGCCTTTTGAAACGTCAATTAACATTCAAGAATCTTATTTTAATATAAAAATTTGAATGGAGTTTTAAATAAATATAAGAGCTTAAATGCGGAAATGTAGAACTCCATCAATTGAAGGGCCTTCTAGCCAATGTTATGGGTATCATTCCATTTCTAAGTGGCCTACCTCCTCCAAAGACAAATGCTCGAAATTTAGAACTTAGCTTGAATCGTACGTAGAATTCGTGGAATCCCACAAGTCTAAAACATAACCTTGCTATCAATTCTTGTGACAGATAATCTCTGCCATCCCAATAAATTTTCTCTATAGTAGGTGCAGTGGGAAGTACAACACAAACAGGAACATATAAGGATCATCATCTTCAATACCATTTGCATCACCTTCAATAACTATATTTGCAGGTGTCCTAGGGCATTTAGGAATGCATGCACAATATTCCATATCCCTTTTCCTACCAATACATGATGCATCATATATATCATTTTGGTTCACTAGTTGTGCACACTTTAAGTAAAACTACATATGAATTCATGACTCTCAATCGCTTTCGTGTTCTTCTAGTGCCATCTTTAGCAGCTACTTGCCCACCATTTTTGAAGCATAACGGGACCTGAGAGTGAAAGAAACTCAAGAAATACCTTAGAATATAGATGTACATGGCATAGAAGATGTGCGTTGTGGCCTGAAGGTGGGGGGATGCCGGTGAGGGTTAAAGATAATGAATGTATATCATAATTCAAGGTATAGATCTACCTTTAAATTCATTTTTTTCTATTTTGGGTTAAAATTCGTCTTAACGAAGCTAAAATGCAGGTTTAGACATAAGGCCGCTAAGACAAAATTTATTAGGCATTAACAAAGTTAAAAATAATGGTAGATTCAATAGATGTGTAAATATAATTATGAAAAGAGAACTGGGCTAATGTCATACATATTATATAAACTTGCACATTCAACTCTTCTTCATAATGTGCTCAGATAGTAAATAAGGTTACTGAATAATGTTTAATGGTAGAGATCTTGAAACACACATCATCATACATACATACATACGCACACACACACACACACACACACACACACACATATATATATATATATATATATATATATATATATATATATATATATATATATATATATATATATATATATATATATATATATATATATATATATACACACACACACACACCCCTATTGCATAAAGTGCCTTGAGGTTCAACTAAGAGATTCCGAAAGTATCCCTCGCTACCTTGAGCCATATCTTATAAGCCTCTTTGGATTTCTTATAAGCCTACGTTGAAACACAGAAATATATACCATTGTTGTTTCCCAAGGGGTTTTGATGCTTCACAAAATGTTCCAAGGGCATTTTGTGCTAATTTTAAATCTTTGGACAAAGCCATTAAGCTTAGGAAAACTAGAGAATCATTGATCTTAGGGAAGAAGATGAGGTGCCTCTTGGTTATTGAGATCCATTCAGTCACAACATTTCAACTCCAAGTATTCCAAAATATTTCTCAAGTGAATAAGTGATTATGAACCTTTCATTTGGCAGCTAAATGGATCAGGAAATAGTTCAAGCAGTTAAAGATCACTAGAGCATAAAATCGGATCGAAGCTCAAACTAGTTAAACATAAAGATTATACCATATTTGAATTCTTTAGTTAGTCTGATCTCCTAAATAGTGAGATAACATCTATCCCTACCTTACATGACATGCAGATACCTCCTGTGGGTGAGGAGGTCGTGAGTCAAATTAAGGGTGAGTGTTAGAAAGCTTCTGAATAAAATAAATAGTTAGAAATCGTCTGCATATTAGTCTTAGAGACATGAATATCGTGTCTTATTCATGAACTATAGATATGGTTTTTCCAAACTCCAAACTCATAGAAATTACATTTAAGGAAAAGACCTTGTCCTACGCACTTGCACTCCCATGGCATGCACTTGCACTCTCTTCATTGGATGTCATTCAAGAATAAGAGACTCAGATATAGAGATTCAAATAGCTCGTTTTTCCACTGCATAAGAAAGGGCAATTGCAAACATGATACATTAGGAACTACAACTATGAACGCGAGTTTGAAATTTTTTCAAAGGAAATTCTATCAATTGAAGAATATTCAAGATCCAGTTCACTTCATCAAATTAAACTTCAAAAAGGAGACTTTCACATTATCTACATATATGAGTAATGAGGTATTCCTTCTTCCGAAACATAAGAGAAATGAGTGATTCCTTCTTTCCAATCTTTGCTACAAGTATCCATGTGCAATAGAAACCATTGCAATGAGATTAATAGTCCATATGATGAATTGCAAGACTTGCAAGCTGAGAAAGTTAATGATCTTTTTCGGTACAAAGCATAATACACTAAAATCGATGTGAACGACTGCAAAAGAGATAGAAACGACTCTAAAATATTTTCAAACAGTATACAAAAATAGCTCTCAAGATTTGAAGTATCTCTTAAATGAGTTCATATGCGAGTTCTCAAAGAAGGAAGTCGCATGAGAGCTCGTCGTTGATTCTTAAGTTGTGAGCAAAGAAATGATTCCTAACTTTGGGACTTCATACAACATTCACAAATTTTCTTTTATCTAAACAAATATTTGATTCCAATGGAGTATGTTATTCGATATAAACAAATATAAGAGCTTAAATGTAGCAATTTAGAACTCCTTCCATTGAAGGTCCTTCTAATTTATGTAATGGGTGTCATTCCATTTCTACTTGGCCGCATCCTCAAACCCATACATCTCTCTCAAAGACAAATGCATGAAATTTTTCTGATTGTGGAAAGGAAAGTCTATTTGAAGCTTGCTCCAAGAATCCGAAGAGTTATGGGATGAACAAACACATACACAACATTGAGATAGCTGGAGCTTCAAGTGCAAAATTAGACTCTTCAATACCTTAACATGTAGTAATTGTAGAGAGTACGCATGCGGAAGCAAAATGAAACGTAAAGTACTCTCACAAAACAAAGAATGTGTGATACACAAAATGAGTAGACCATGAAATGGGTAAACTCATGTGGATTAGAAATGAGCTTGCCAAGAGCATGGAGTAGGCTCCTCAAGCTTCTAACCAAGTACAGATGAGGGGAGAGGCACTCCTTATATAGATTTGGGAGGGGCTCTCAAAAGTACATCATATGTGGGATAAGTCTCCTGAAAAGAGAATGAATACAGCTGGTAGAAGCACATGGCAAGGTACCCAAACATAAAGGAAATACAATATAAAATGGAAATAGACTAGAAATGGAGTGTCTCCTAGATGCAAAATGGAGATGCGCTCATGCGGATACAAATGTACATGAAGTAGGAGAAATCATGTCGTCAACACCCCCTCTGCAGCTCCATTTTGGAGTGGTTGAATGCTGCAGAGGTCCACCAAGCATTGAAGCGGAACCGGAGGTAGGGCCTTCGTGAACATGTCCGCCAGGTTCTCCTAAGAGGTACACTGCTCCAGAGTAATCTCTTGAGATATGAGCTTCTCGCGGATGAAGTGGTACTGGATCTCGATGTGCTTCGTCCGAGCGTGGAACACTGGATTCTTGGTGATGGCCAAGGCTGACTGGCTGTCCATGTGAAGACATGTCAGAGTATCTTGCAAAACACCAATGTCAGATAATAAACATCAAAGCCAGATGGCCTCACATGCTGCAAAGTTGGATACTCGGTACTCGGCCTCAGTAGATGATAAAGCGACTGTAGGTTGTTTCTTACTTGCCCAAGAGATAGGTCCTGAGCCAAGCAAGAATATATACCCAGAAGTAGACTATCGAGAATCAGGATCACCAGCCCAATCTGAATCGGAATATCCGGCGAGTTTGATGCCCCCTTTGTACCAAAGATCGTGATGTCGGGTGAGGGCAAGGTAACGAAGTAGTCTCTGAGCAGCATCCTTATGAGTGTGAGGAGGCTGATGTGCAAAATGACTGAATATACCAACTGCATAAGCAATATCTGGTCTAGTGTTAGTAAGATAGAGTAATGAGCCAACAAGTTATCGATAGGTATGCACATCCACAAGTGATGATGAATCCTCCAGTGTAAGCTTGATGTTTGAATCTAGTGGTGTAGAAACTGAGCGACACTAGTCCATGTTATATCTGGAAAGTAGATCAGAGCAGTACTTCTTTTTTGATAAAAAAATACCTTCTTTTGTTTGCCAAACTTCCATTCCTAAGAAGTAGTGAAGTAATCCAAGATCTCTCATAGAGTACTCAAGATGAAGCTGTGTGATGATAAACTGGATGCGTTCTTTGTCTGAGCCTATCAAGATCAAGTCATCTACATAGAGAATGATGATGGCTACTAAAGACTCCTTTTGGTAGACATAGAGATTAGCATCAGCATTGCTTCTAAAAGATCCCTTGTCTTCAAAGAACTTGTGAATCTTTTCATAAGAGGCCCTGGGAGCTTGCTTGAGTCCATAAAGTGCCTTGTGAAGCTTATAGACTTGATCTTCTTTGCCTTTGATCTTGAAGCCTTCAGGTTGTTCAACATATACTTCTTCTTGAATATCACCATTGAGGAATGCGCTTTTGACGTCCAGCTGGTAAATGGGCCACTTAAAGTGAGCACTTAGTGCTAAGATGATTCTGATGGTTGTGAATCTTGCAGTAGGAGCAAAGGTTTCTTCATAGTAAATTCCATGTTGTTGCTTGTATCCTTTAGCTACTAATCTTGCCTTATATTTATCTAGAGTGCCATCAGACTTGTATTTGACTTTTTATATCCACTTGACTCCTATGAGTTGATGGTGGGTTGGTTTGGGTACTAATGTCCAAGTCTTGTTTTTGGTTATTGCATCCAGTTCAATTTGCATAGCTTCTTCCCACTCTCGTTGGCCTTGAGCTTCTTTGTAGTTGGATGGCTCTGGAATTTGCTGAATTTGGTGCATTAGAGCATAATTAACATAATGACTTTGTTCGCGTTGTCTCTTATCAAGGAGCCTTTGAGATCAGCGTGGTTGTTGTGAAGTACTTGCTTCTAAGTTGGAGTTTGGAAATGCTGAGTCCCCCTCTGAAGTGTAGATAGGTGGACTAAGACTTGTACTTGAATCTTTTCTTGAGTATGAGGAAGCTTCATTAAAGATCACATCCTTCAAAATGGTGATGGAGTGGGTGTCCATATCATATAGACGGTATGCCTTTGATTGGTCACTGTAGCCTATGAATATGTGTTTCTTGGACTTTGATTGTAACTTGTTTCTATCTTCTTTTGGTACATGGACAAAAGCTTCACTACCAAAGACTCGAAAGTAGTTCACATTTGGTTTTCTTCCATAGTAGGCTTCGAATGGTGTTTTGTTGTGTAAAGCACTTGTAAAGCCTCGATTAAGAATGTGAGCGGCAATATGCACAGCTTTTGCCGAGAACTTGTAGGGTAGATCCTTGTGAACTTGTAGGGTAGATCCTTGTGATGAAGCATTGTTCGTGCCATTTCCATCACACTGCGTATCTTCCTTTTAGCTACTCCATTCTCGGATGGAGTATGAGGCTGAGTGACTTGATGTTTGATCCCTTTCTAGTTGAGAAAGTTATCAAAGTCATGATTGATAAATTCGCCACCTCCATCTGATCTGATGTTTTTGACTTTAGTTGAAGCTTCATTCTCAACTTCCTTGATCCAAGTTTGAAACTTAGAGAATGTGTCTGCCTTTGACTTCAAAAAGTACACCCAAATAAAGCGAGAGTGGTCATCTACTAGAAGATAAAAGTAGAGGGATCCACTCAAGGATGGGGTATTCATAGGTCCACATAAGTCCATGTGGATAATGGCAAGTGGGTTCCTTGCTCGAGTTGAAGCTTCCTTGGGAATTAGGGCCTTGTGTTGCTTGCCTTGGGTGCAAGCTTGGCAGACATCAGTAAGTTGCCCTATCTTTGGCAATCCCTTCACAAGTTGGGATGAAGAGATTTTTGATAAGTAAGAAGTGTGGCCAAATCTCTGGTGCCACAAACTTGAGTTTGATTCTTTGGATACAAAGCATGATAGCTTGTAGAGGCCCTTTTCTTCTATACCTTGAGCAATAACATCCTTTGTATGGGGATCAACTACCTTAACTGAGGTGTTATCAAACCATACTTTTTTGTCCTGATCTGTAATGGCCTTGACGGATAGTAGATTCATACATAAATTTGGAACAAAAAGAACATTGGATAAAGACTTGCATTCCCCCTGATGGTTGGAAATTTGAACTTTTCCTTTTCCTTCGATGGGTAAACTTTTGTTGTTTCCAAGATAGACTTCTCTTGTGTGCTCTTCGAGTTCCTGAAAGGAGTCCTTGTCTTTGCACATATGGGAAGTAGCTCCGCTATCAAAGATCCACTCATGTGGGGAGCTTGAAGTCACTAGTGCTTTGGCTTCTGTGGAGATGAAAAGTTCCTCACTTGAGCAGTGGGATCTATGTTGGGAGCCTTTGGATGCTTGCCTAGACGTAGAAGCCTTCGATGATTGTTTCTTTTTATAGCAAAACTTTTCTAAGTGTCCTGATTTTCCACAAAAATTACAGGTGAACTTCTTCGATGAGTTATGTGATCCATGTTTAGATCCATTGCTAGCTTGATGACTTGTGGTTTTGCCCTTATTGAATGAGCCTTTGGCCTTCATGGCTGACTCTTGTGAGGAAGTCGATTTGGCTCGCGAGTCGTGAAGGAGCAATAGTCGACGAACCTCTTCCCAAGATAAGACTTGGCCACGATTATACAAAGTTGTGACAAATGTTTCGTATGACTTAGTTAACTTGTTGAGAAGCCGAATGGCCATGTCTTCACTAGAGATCTGCCTACCTGCTAATTTATGCTGGTAATCCTCAAATTGGGCTATGATCTTGGTAATTGTGTCGTGTGTCCTAATGGTCAAATTATGAAACTCGACCTCTAATGCATATATCTTCGAAGGGGTCTTGTCTTCACACAAATCAGCTAGCGTATCCCAAGCATTTTTGGACATCTTGCAGGCAGTGATATGTCCTTTCATCAGTTCGTCGCAGGCAAGTAACAACTGACCTAAAGCTCTTTTGTTCTTGACATTCCACACATGCCAATTGTCTAAGTTGGTATCCCTATTGGGTTTGGGGTCTGACCCATCTATGACTTCATGAAGGAGATTTGTATAGAGATAGGCGTGCATGACATCTTTCCATAAAGTGAAATTTTGGCCATTGAGGCGTTCATCCTTAGGCATAAAAATAGGGGTGAAAGAGGGTAAAAAGTTAGCCATGGATGATGAGCTACCTTCACTTTTGGTCATTACAATGCTTTGAATATAAAGTGTTTATAAACACTATTAAAATCTCTTGCCAAAAAAGTTGTTGCAAAGCTTGAAATGAACGACTTGATACCAGACTTAAAATTCTCGAGGAGGGGGGGCTTAGAGTAGCACTACTGCTCCAGTGATGCTCAGAGAGGTCTCTCTCTCTCTCTCTTTCTCTCTCTCTCTTTCTCTCTCTCTCTCTCTTTCTCTCTCTCTCTCTCTTTCTCTCTCTCTCTGTGACTCGCTCTGTTCAGAGAGATGGTGCATAGAGGTTTTGTTTTTCTGTAATGCTCTCCTGCATCAACGCACTGAGTACCTGAAGAAGCTTCAGCACAGAGTTTGGACACCCATGTGTCACCATCGCCCAGACGCCTATTTCAATCGTCATTTTTTTTATTGCGATGCAGCAGCTCTGTTTATCTGAGAGCAAGGGGTGCAGGAAGATGAAATTTTGTGTCAAGTCGTTGCTGTGTAACAGAATGCAAAAAAATGGTTGGTCTCTAGAAGAAGATCAACTTTTATTGGAGGCGCATCGGAAATTCGGCAACAGGTGGACAGAGATCGCTAAAGTAGTTCCTGGCAAAACTAATAACGCTGTGAAGAACCAGTTCGCGGCCCTTAGTAAGAAGCAGGCTAAAAGAGCAAATGACTTGTGTGGGAACAGTGATACACAGGATATGAACAAAAGAAGAGCTCTAGGGGAGAATGACACAGATGTAGTAGCAGGATGGACACACACACTTTTGCAGAGCATGCATACTAATCATTCACTTTTGCAGAGCCTGCATACTAATCATTCAATGCCATAGTTCAACGATTTCGTGTGCACAGATCTAGGAAATACCAAGCGAATGATGGGTGGGAGTGAACCAAACCAAGCGAAGCACCAGAGATCAAGGCGAAATGGACAAAAGAATAATCGTATGACTCAGAAATCTTGATCATAAGAGAATAAGATCTGATAAAATGGAGACATAAAACATCACCAACCAATGAGCATGTGGTTACAAATAAATGCATAACAGTGTTTATAAACGCTGCAGTAACTTGAGAATGATTATCAACTACTCCACATTGAAATGAAAATAGTGAAAGAACCACAAAATGTTGCCACAAAGAGGGTGGGTGGGAGGGGAAATTGGGTAAAAGGTGGACAAAGGGATAAAGTAAATGGGTGGGAGGGTGGGCAAATGGGCAGAATGATTCCCAAAAATTGATGGCAAAGGGCCTCTCTCAATGAGGAGAAAGCATGCCACCAAAATGAAGCACCACCACCATCAAAATGATCACCTAATGCACCACCAAGACCTCCACATAGCGCTCTGATACCATGTAGAGAGTACGCATGCGGAAGCAAAATGAAACGTAAAGTACTCTCACAAAACAAAGAATGTGTGAGACACAAAATGAGTAGACCATGAAATGGGTAAACTCATGTGGATTAGAAATGAGCTTGCCAAGAGCATGGAGTAGGCTCCTCAAGCTTCTAACCAAGTACAAATGAGGGGAGAGGCCGTCCTTATATAGATTTGGGAGGGGCTCTCAAAAGTACATCATATGTGGGATAAGTCTCCTGAAAGGAGAATGAATACAACTGGTAGAATCACATGGCGAGGTACCCAAACATAAAGGAAATACAATATAAAATGGAAATAGACTAGAAATGGAGTGCCTCCTGGATACAAAATGGAGATGCACTCATGCGGATACAAATGTAGATGAATTAGGAGAAATCATGTCGTCAACAGTAATTAGGTCATATTGAAGATTAAAGGAGTTTAAATAGAGGTAGAAGCCAATTGATGTTTTTTGAAGCTCCTTATTTTCTAAGACAAACATGATAGAGAAAACACTCAGACCCTATGATTTTGAGGGCTTAAATTGATGGATAAATTTGCACCTCGTAAAGTTCCAGAGTATTATTATTTAGTACATACTTTTATTATTTTTTAGTACACATTGAGTCGTAAAACTTAGCTTGAATGGTAGATAGAACTCGTGGAGTTCAGGAGGTCCAAAACATTCCATAACTCAAGTGTCTGTTTGTATTGAGTAGTATATATTGTTGTGCATCCTTTTTCGTAATTGCTTTAGTTTTATGCCATTTGTTTACTACTTTACGTATCATCCATTAGTTTTATGTAAAAAAGATCATTCAAAGTTAACCACTGTTTTTAGTGCTTTAAATTAGCATCCATTACTTTTGTGAAAAAGTTTTTTAACAACTTTTACTTATAGTTCATTCTTTTAGTGCTTAATTATCCTCCATTATTTTTGTGAAACAATTCATTATTATGAATTCATTTTCAAAACTCTATATAAAGATCTTATGAATCAATTTTCCCATGAGTTGTTGATCCTCACTCATTGTGATTATATACTTCTTTTTTGTACACAGAATTTCATTTCCTCTTATCTATTTTTCCTTATCTGATCTATTATTTTTGTAGTCTATGATATTTTTTTTTTCTTTGCTTCATGTTTCTATTTTGTTGTACTTCTTAGAGTTTCACTATTCAACATTGGTAGGAGAGCTGATTGACACATTAGATTTTCTATACATGTTGTAGATACATAAGATGTAGTACAAATGATGTGATTCTTTGCAAGTGCATTCTTTTATGATAGGTGATGGAAATAGTCAAATAGAAATGTTTACCTGAACCAATTATCAAGCCTAGCACTTTTGCATGTTTTCATATCTTATGGGTAGGAATATGCACGGATTAATTAGTGGGATACAATCTCAATTGGGCTTGCTAGATCGAAATCCAACAATATAGAGAATCCAAGAATATCAAAGGGGGAATGAGCAAAACAAAAAGATAATATTTTTATTATCATGAAATATTGAGTCAAGTTTGATAGGACATATACAAGACTTGAAAACAGGTATTTGGGAAGCATTAGAATGACTATTGGCAACAAAAACAAATGCACAAGGTATTCAAATCAAGAATGATTTAAATAAAAATAATTTGCAAAAACATGTATGATAGTGATTAAATGATTATATTTAAAAAATTAAGAAGATTATTCATGCACTATGTTCAATTTCATTCATAATCGAGGATGATGATTGAGTTGCATTTGTTTTGAATGGTTTAAAAGAAGATGAAAAATTGAAATCTTTGACAACTTCTATATTTGTGAGAGAGGAATTAACTTATTTTGATGAGTTGGTGTCACTTATAATAATAGAAGAAATTAATATAAATGGTGGATAATCTATGTACAGAGAAACTGGAGGTCATGCACTTTATGGAACAGATTAGCATGGTTGTAGAGGTGGTGGAAGAGGAGCTTTCAATGACCATGGACATCAAAATAAAGAGAAATATTTGTGATGTAGTAGCTCATATATGAATATGCATGGTAGGAAGAGATATGGGCCTTCCATGGAAGCGGACGTCGTGGATATCAAGGTAATTCACATATAACATGTTATAATTGTGGTAAATATGGTCATATGTCTAGTGATTGTTGGTATAATCAAAGGTGAGTTGGATATGAAAGGCAAAGTCATACACAGGATAATTTTATTAATGATGTAGTAATTACATGAGCAATAATATTGATTGGTTTGGTAATTTGCATGCACCTTTTTTGAATGCGAAGGTTGAAATAGGTAAGAGTTCAATACACAAAATAGCTCAAGTTGTAGATGTGCATTTTTTGGATAAAAAAGCCAATAATGTTCTAAAAGATATTCTTCATGTACCTTTCATAAGTAAAAAAATGTATTTTAGTAGGTCAAATGGTGGAGTGTGGCTATCAAATAGGGTTCAACAAATCTTAGTGTTTTGTTGAAAATCCAAAACAAAATTATAAAGTGTTGGTAAAATCTCAATGGAAAGGAAGATGTTTTATGTTAGACGTCTTATTATTCAGTGAGGAATAATAAGATTTCTCAAATTGAGTTATGGCATAAGCGAATAGAACATGTGAATGTACATAAGTTGAAGGGCATGCCTCAAAGAAAGAATGTTCTTGGTTTACTTGATATCTGAAAGCAAAATATGGTAGATTTGTGTGATGCTTTTCAATTTGCTAAGCACGCAAGGCAACCCTTTTCTAGTACAAAATTGCAAAGTAGGGATTTATTACATCTAGTGAAAACTAATTTTTGTTGCCATACAAAGGAGCCCTCACTTGTAGAGAGTAAGTATTATGTTGCTTTAATGGATGATTTTGGATTAATGAATATATGTATTTTCTTAAGAATAAGAGTGATGTTGTTAATAGCTGATGGTGGTAGTGAATATTTTTCAAGAATGATAAATTATTTCTTTGAAATGAAGGTATAAAAGAAAAGTCACTTGTAGATATACTCCTCAGAATAATGGAGTGGCTAAAAGAAGGAAAAGGAGTTTTGTAAAAATAGTTAAGGCAATGCTAAATCAAAAGCATATTCCATTGGAGTTTTGCGCTGGTGATAAATATAGCAATATATTTCATGAATCGTATGTCAACATCTACAACACATAATGTAGCTCCTTTTGAGGTTTGCTGTAATAGAAAATCTATTATTGATCACTTGGATGTGTTTGGTTGTGTGTGTTTTGTTATAGTTCATGAAGAACTAAATTTGAGAGGAAAGCAGAGAAATGTATTTTCATGGGTTATGCAAGTAATTAAAAAGGATAGAAGTGCTAAAGTCCAATAGGAAAGGAAATGATTATTAGTCATGATTTATGTTTTGATGAGCTGTTGACTTGGTCTACACGTACTATTTTGCAAGGTGAAGAAGAAATCCAAGAAGAAATTGAGGATGGTTTAAATGATATTATAAAAGAAAGCTTAGAATATGAGAATGGTGATGATGAAGAAATATTATCACCTACATCAAAAGAAAAAAGAAAAGGTAAAACAAAGCTTGGTGAGTTAACTGATGGAGTAGAAATTAGTGAAACTTCTAAATCTAATTTGATAAAACACGAACATGAACTTAGGAGACGTTCAAGAAAAAGAAAACCCACACAAACTTATATTGAGTCTTATTGTGTTTCACATTCCCTTTTTGTGTCAAAAGTCATTGAAGAATAGGAAACTACATGTTTTGAAGATGCAAATTCAAATGTAACTCGATCCAACACAATGCAAGAAGAGATAGATGCATTGTATGCAAACAAGTCATGGTAGCTTGTACCAAGAGATCATAACATGAAGGTAATTTGGAAATAAGTGGGTATTTCATATAAAAGAAATAGTGATGGTTCTATTTCTAGGTACAAGGCAAGATTATTTGCAAAAGACTTTGCACAAACATATGGAATTTATAATGAAGAGACATTTAGTTCATTTGAAAGAACGACAGCTATATGAACTATTTTAGTGTTGTAGCAAGAAAATGTTCAAATTTATTTCAGCTTGATGTTAAAAATGCATTTTTGAATGGTCAATTATAAGAACACATTTATATGGAGCAACCACAAGGATCTAAAGTTGAAAAATGTCCAAATTTTGTTTGCAAGCTAACAAAAGCATTATATGGTTTTAAAGAGGCACCAAGAGCTTGGAATCATTGATTGGTAATCTATTTGGAGGCTCAAGGATACAAGCCAAGTGTTGGATATCCTTCTTTATATGTAAAGTTTATAAGAAATCAATGTGTGCATATTTGCGTTTGTGTTAATGATCTTATCATTATCGAAAGCGCTATTGCAAGATTGATGAAATTCAGAAGAAACTTGGTATGGAACTCAATATTTCATCTTGGGATTTTATGTTATGCATTAGCATTTGAAGTTATTTAGGATAAACATGGTATATTGTTGAGTTAATAAAAGTACTTATGTGATTTACTTCAAAAGTTTGGTTTGTCAAAATTTAAAGCAATTGCAAATCCCTTGGAGCCTAATGTAGAAGTGAGTATCCATGATGGTGTTCATTTTGAAAATGCAGAGATGTATAAATCATTGATTGGATCATTATTGAATGCTACAAGTACATGACCAGATATTGGTTATGCAGTTGGAGTACTTTCATAGTTCATGCACAAGCCTAGAGATGTACATTGGAATGCGGATAAGCATGTGTTATGCTATTTGAAAGGCACTGTGAACAATGGTTTTTTTGACACACATGGTACTCATCCTGATATTAAAGCTGTCAATGATGCAGATTATGAAAAAAATGAAGATAATCAATGTGGCTAAATATTAATGATTGGAAATTAGCTTCTATCTTGGAGTTCCAAGAAACAACCAACGTTGGAGCTTTCATTAATAAAAGTGGAGTATTGTGTGGAGATGGGTGTGGAAGACACCTTTGAGTTACAGACGGAAACGACCATTCGAGATGAATGGCTATTTGGATGCGGTTGTTTATGATGATGACAACCATAGATGCGTTTCTTAAAGTGAAGAATTGATTGTCATATTGAGAGAAGGTCCAGGTGAAGAAGGAAGAAGCTGTACCATAGATAGAGTAAGAATAGTTAATCTATGATGACTAAAGGAGCTCAAAGAACTTTGAAGGACAAGAAGGGAAATTCTCTGCAAATTTGAAGCCTTCAAACAACGATAACCAAGACGGGCATGATGTATGGCATATTTCAAGGTATAGATTTACGTTAAAATTCATTCTTCCGTTTTGATTAATAGAACAGCTAGATATGCAAGTTTAGACATGAAACGCCCAATACAGAATTTAGATAGGCTTTGACAAAGTTTAAAATAATTATCTCAGATCGGATATGATGCGTATATATAATTATGAAAAGAGAACTCTATTAATGTCAAATATACACATGCACATTCAATGCTTCTTCAAAATGTGCTAGTAAATATGGTGACTAAATAATGTTAAATTGTATAGGTAACCTTTTTACACCTATTATGTAAAGTGCCTTGAGTTTCACATAAGAGAGTCTAAAATATCCTTCCCTAACTTGAGCCATTTCTTAATAAACTGAGATGGGCCAAAAACAAACCATGTACACGAGTTCTTATAAGCATGTCTGCAACCTCATATACATATACCATTGTTGCTTCTCAGCCCACTTCATCCTTATAATTCATAAAAGAGAGAATAGTCCATCTGCTAAAAGAATCTATAAATGACACATAATACCTTGACCCTCAGATGGATGGATCTTTGCTTGGTGCAAAAACATCTATGTACGCAAGTTCTAGGAGGTCTCTATATATGCAACCTTTCTTTCTGAATGGTTGCCTATGAGATTTGCCAAATTGACATTCTTTGCAGTTGTATATCAAGTGTTTCTTTGCGATATTGGGTAGTCCAACTATTGCAATTAGATGTTTATGGAAGCACACGAACAACACAAGAAAGAAGAAGAATCTTGGAGCACAACACACAATACTGAATGTATTACCCCTAGAATGTAAAAAGATAAGTAGCCCGTTAGGGCAATAGGCGTATATACAAGCCGGGGGAAAAAAACCTCCTAAAAAGGGAAAAAAGTGCCCCGATGGTCCTTGTGTGTTCACACACATCACTAGCTAAATGTATCAACAAATCCCCCTCGGAGTGATGCGGTGAACAAGGAGCTTGCACACATGTATAACGAAGTGCCAAGCTATGTGGAAATCACTCCACAAAAGGAAGTACGCCCAAAGCTTTGCGGAAAGCTTCAAACTTCTCCCTAGGCAGAGCTTTCGTGAAAAGGTCTACAATGTTCTCTTGCATGGGCACATATGCCAAGCTAATCTGCCCAGTAGAGAACCTCTCCCTGACATAATGATAATGCACCTCAATGTGCTTAGTGAGAGCATGGAACACAGGGTTTCTCGCAACTGCCAATGTGCTCTGACTGTTAGTGAAGATGGTGGTGGCAGAAGACTGACCAACACCCAAATCATCCATAAGGCGTCTTAGCCACACACACTCAACAATTGTTGTGAAAGCTTCCCTATACTCAGCCTCACAACTGGAAGTGACCACAGTAGGTTGCTTCTTGCTCAACAAAGATATACATGAGCTACCAAGCATGAAGCAAAAGCCACTAGTGGACACACGAGTGTTATGGCAACTAGTTCAATCAAAGTTAGAAAAAGCATGCAAATCTAGCAGTAGTGATCCCCTCTTGGGATAAAACAACCCAAGTAGCCGAGTACCACCCAAGTAGCAAAAGATGTGCTTAACTGACTACCAATGCTTGACTCCTCGACAATGCATAAACCTGCTCATCTGTGAGACAGCAAATTGAATATCTGGCCGAGTAATGCATAAGTAAATCAAGCATCCAACAACCTACTGATAGAGAATAGCAGCAAATGCATCTCCAGCATCATGAAGACTCAGTCATAAACCTGTTTCCATAGGAGTGGCAATAGGTATACAGTCTTCAAGGCCAAAACACTGCAATAATGTGTCAATATATTTTGTTTTACACAAAGCCATTCCAACATCAACGTGCATAAAGTGAATGCCCAAATAGTGATGCAAATGCCCCAAATCATACATCTCAAATGAGGCATACAAATCAGCCTTAAAATCAACAATATGCCTCTCATGAGGACCAGTGAGCAGCATGTCATCAACATAAACCACAATGATCAAAAGTACATCATTAGCACGCTTAACATATAAGGTTCTTTAAGTTGGACTGTTCTCAAAACCATATGCAATCAGATAGACATGTATCTTTTTATACCAAGCACATGGTGCTTGTTTGAAACCATATAACGCCTTCTTTAACCTACACATCTGGTTCCCATGCCCTTTCTGCATAAAGCCATGGGGCTGAAAAACATACACTTCTTCATGCAAGTTACCATTCAGAAATGTTGTTTTGATATCCAACTGATATACATTCCAACCATGATGAGTTGCAAGTGCACAAATCGTAACCCTTTGCAACAAGCCTAGCCTTATACCTATCAATTGTACCATCAGGTTTACGCTTCAGCTTCTATACCCACTTAGTGCCAATGGCCTTCTTAAGGCAAGTCACATAAAGACCAAGTACCATTCTTCATTATAGCATCATATTCAGATTGCATAGCAGCCATCGAATTTTTTGAATTTTGTGCTTCATCAAATGAAACAGGCTCGGTCTCATCACATGGACTATATGCAGCCATAGCATAGCAATCTAATGCCAAAGAGGCACTATGAGAGCCTGATTGAGTAGGATATGACAGAGGTGCATCTAATTTGGTGTCACGCAAAGTCTACACCAACCATTTTGGCATAGCTTTTGCCTGCTCAATATCAGCTCGCTCATCAACAAGTGCATCATGTAAATCTGCATCAAAAATGGAATGATCTGCATCATCACATGAAACGTGCAAAGGCTGAGAAGTTGCCTCATTAGGGCAAGCACTAGACTATCCACCTGTAAAAAGAGGTAGCAAAGTATCATACATGTCTTTGGAGCTAACAGATGTCTCCTTAGTACACTTCCATTCAACAACTCCATTTCGTTGAGGTGTATACGGCACTGTACACTAGTGTTTTATTCCATGTTGAGCCAGAAATGCATTAAAATCTGAAGACAAATATCCGCCCCTCCCCGATCAAAACAGAGGGTGCGCATTTTACATACTGACATATTTTCAGCCAAAACCAGAAATTTTTTGAAGCACATAAACAGTTCGGACTTTACTTTGTGTGGATATACCCATGCATGCCTAGAAAAATCATCAATGAGAGTCACGAAGTAGAGATGCTTTCCAAACTGCATAGGACCATAGACATCGCTATGAACAAGCTGCAATTTCTGAGTAGCCTGAACTAAACCATCTTCTAGAAATGAGGAACGCTGCATTTTTCCCAAAATAAAGCCTTCACATACATGTTTATCGGGTGCCTCAAGTTTGGGCAAAGAGGACACCATTTCAGATTTCTACAGGTGTAGCAAACTAGCAAAGCTCAGATGACCAAAGCATGGATGCCAAAGCTTTGCATCTGACATAGCCTGAGAATCATGTATTGCACATGCCAAATCATTCACCAATTTTTCATACTGTATGAGCTTATACAGCCCACGACATAAAATGACAGAAGCAATAATAACATCGCCATTTGAGAGATCATGAATTGTACATCTGTCATCAACAAATTTCACAACCAAGCCAATCTTGGCTAATGCAAAAACTAATAATAGATTCTTCTTGATCCCTGGCACAAATAAAGCATCTGACAAAGTGAAAGAACTACCATCAGCAGTAGTCAGAATGATCTTACCAACTCCCATTACAGGATAAGAGGAGTTATTGGCGCATATGACATTATTCCTTGTAGGGGCAGGCTCGAGTGAAGAGAAGAAACTATGTTGCAAGGTAATATGTTTGGTCGCCCCACTGTCAAAGTACCAAACATCTGAGTCTACTCAAAACATGCACTCCAGAATGATTAAACATCCATTCTTCTTCCTGCACAAGATTAGCAGACTCTATTTTTGGTGTAGAGGCCTCTGCAACAACCATTCCAACCTCTTTCTTCTTTGCCTCTTTAGTAGCGAGTTTTGGATAGTTATTATGATATGATCATTTCCTTTAGATTACTTGCAAAATAATTTCTACTTTTTTTATTTCTTTTCATCTTTGTCTTCCCTCTTTGATTGTGCAAAATTAGTAGATTTCTACTTACTTATTGAAGAGCTCCATTTTCCTTTGCCCTTGTCACTAACCAGGAAAGCTTGATCTGCAACACGCATAATGGACCTGTTTTGCTTGGACTCATCTTCCTACAATAGAACAGAGACTAACTCCTCAGATGATAAGGCATTTGGATTGCCTTTCATCATCAACCGAATAGTAGAAGCAAAACTCTGATATGAATCAGGAAGACCATTCAGAATGGTCTAGATAAGTGAGCTATCTGGTATAATCTCATCAGTAGAAGTCAATTGTTCCTTCACATCTTTGATCTTTGTTAGAAAATTATCCATAGAATCACCTTTTTTCATGTGCTCACTCTCGAAATGTTTTCGGAGGTAAGCAATACGAGCCTCAGCCATCCCAACGAATTTGGTCTACAAAAGGTGCAACAAATACCACAACACGAATAGGAATCTGTAGAATATCAACATCTTTGACACCATCTCCATCAGCTCTAGCACCTGTATTTGCAGTACCTGTATTCACAGGTGTAACATGACATCTTTCAACACCTTGCACAATATTCCACAGTCCTTTTGCAACCAATGCATGTCGCATCATATAAGCCCATAACAGGTAGTTGGTACCATCCAACTTATCCTCAATAGCCAACATACAGAATACATCACTACTTTCAACCGTGGTTGGTGACTAAAATACCTTGAAGCGAAAAATTGAGTGTATCTCAAAAAGTTGAACAGAACTGCCCAGACAAATTCTATTAAACCTGTAGCAGACTTTGAGACGCTTATACTAGCAAGCCGAAACTAGTATATACCTTTGTCACAAAAAGACAAAATAGCTTGCACAAGCACTATGATAGTGCATTCAAAGGCTAAAACGAGCTCAGATTGCGATTTCGGCACCACACAGCAAAGTTGTTTTGATCTCTGAAACACACTGAGTATGCTCACCAAAATTTGTGCGATTCTAAGGCTTCAATCGGAGGAGTGTCGATGATGCCCTAGATGAAGCAGCGACCTGCTCTGATATCAATTGTTGGAGTTAGACGTCTGCGAAAGCATGCAAACAGCACAATGAAGAAGAAGAAGATTGGATCACAACATACAATACTAAATGTATTACCACTAGAATGTACAAAGATAAGTAGCCCATTAGGGCAATAGGCGTATATACAAGCCGAGGGAAAAAAACCTCCTATAGAGGGAAAAACATGCCCTGGCAGTCCTTGTGGCTATCAATGCAAGTGCCTGAGGTGCAACAAAAACCCTAGCATGAACAAGAATCTGCACAATATCACCATCTTCGACGCCATGTGCATCAGCTTCACTACTTGTATCTGTAGGTGTAATAGGACATTTTTCAACACCTTGCACAATATTCCACAGTCCTTTTGCGACCAATACATGACACATCATATAAGCCCACAATGGTAAATTTGTACCATCCAACTTATCCTCAATAGCCAACATACAAAATATACCAGTGTTGTCAACCATGGCCACTAACTAAAATACCATGAGGGAGAAAAATGACTATATCTGAAAAAGTTGAACATAATTACCTTTAGGAGTTCTGTTAAACTTGTAATAGACTTCGAGATGCTTATACTGGTGAACCAAAACTTATATATATCTTTGGCACAAAAGACAAAATAGCCTACACAAGCCCTACAATATTATGTTTAGATGCCAAAATGAGCTCAAATCGCAATTTTGGCACCCCTTAGCGAAGACATTTTGATCTCCTAATCTCCCTGATTATGGTCACCAAATTTTGTGTGATTCTTAGAGTGTAACCAAAGGGGTGATGACGATGTCTTAGATGAAGCAACCACCTGCTTTGATACCAATTGTTGGAGTTTGAGGTCTGTGGAAGCATGCGAACAGCACAAGGAGGAAGAAGAGTCTTGGAGCACAACACACAATACTGAATGTATTACCACTAGAATGTACAAAGATATGTAACTCATTAGGGCAATAGGCATATATACAAGGCAGAGGAAAAAACCTCCTAAAGAGGGAAAAAAGTGCACGAGAAATCCTAGTGTGTTCACATACATCACTACCTAAATATATCAACAAATTAGGTGCTCACAAGTTTGGATAATCTCAAAAAAGTGCAAGTGCATGGCATAATCACTATGGAAGACGATAAAAGTGAAACGCAACTTGTTGGAGAAATTGTGAAACCAACAAAACATGGAAGGAAAGACATGCAAACATGAAAAAACTTCATCTTAGCAAACCAAAGAGTTTAGCAAAGGGGACAAAAACAATACCAATTTTTTATTGGTGCCTCAATGTTACATAAATATACACATTGTAGAAATAGGAGAAGGTTCAACTATAGAAAAAAATCATTTTGGGGAAATTGAGTATGTTGAACTTCGGGACCCATAGAATTCTATTCACAATTGGTAGATGGTCACATGGAAAGATTATTTGGAATACGATAGGCAACAATGCTTACCATATGTGGTGTAAACTTTGAACATACTTCTTTATTTTGCTAGTTTAATAATCCAATGGCTAGGAGACAATCATGTTGAAAATAAAGGTGCAAGCATATATGCATATGACTTGGATACGCATCAAAAAATGATTCATGAGTTATAGGACACAAAATAGTGCCACCTGATCCATATGGAGTGGATTGGTGCAGCATGATCCACGAAAGGAAATGGAAGGACAAAGGACATTTATGTGAAGATTGCCCCTAGTACTGTGCTACAACGCACATAGGTATTCTAGTAGTACATCTTTTTGTAGAAAGTCATATTGTAGAAGAAAATTTTCTTTGTGTATATATGCAATTAATGCACACGATATCTTGTCAAAAGTATTACCTCATGCACTTTGTGCACTCTAAATACATGCGCTAAGTTACCCTCCAATAGTTACAAACAACTATTCTTCTACACCTCTATTTTCTACTTAACTGAGTGGATAGGTAGTCTCCCTTTAGGTAGTTAACTACACTAGATTTTGAGATCCGGTTAGAGTTGTCTATAGTTTGTTGAAAAATTGGTATTGTCCACTTTGTGTGGGAAACATTTCAAAATCATTGGATATTTTCATTGTGAATGAATCAAGTTCTAGTAAATAGGTGCCGAACAAGACACATTTTCAAAGAGATTCACTAATTTTGAATGCATATATTGGAGTAAACATCTCCAAATTTGGTGAAGGATGAAAGTAAGGCCAAAATAAGTGATTCTACATCTAGGAGGTGCATCATCAACAAGAGTTTCAAACAAAGAGGTAAATCTACAAACCCTCATCTTTTGAGATGTTAGATTTGGGTAAAAAAGGAGTGAAATTAGACAACAAAAACTATCAACATTGGAAGTTCAGAGTGACTACCTCATGGGGAAAGCCGTTGGGCAATAGTTAGTGGAGACGAGCCATAATCATATGGAGATCTCCAAGATTCAAGCACCACCAATCAAAAAAATAGGCAATTGAAGTAATGGGAGGAAAGGATGTTCCTCCCATTACGTCAATGATGTTCCTCCTATCACGTCATCTCTAACATATTGATAGGATATATACTAAATCTTGACAAATCAAACGAAGTTTGGGAGGATTTGGAGAAGGCATGTGCAAACTCTATTGGGTCAAGGAAACCCCAACTCAAGATTGATTTGGAAACACTCAAGAAGGCCTCATGTCAAAGCATCACATATCACATTTTTGAGATCAAGGAGCTTAGGGATTGATTGGCATCGGTGAGATGCACCATTGAGAAGGAGAACACACTATAAAAACAGATCTTAATGGACTTAGGGCTGAATTAAAGTGATTCACCTAGTCTCTTCTTAAGTTGGCTAGCATGAAATATTGGATGGATTTGGCTACTCTCTGGAAGTTGGGGTTGTTAAGCCATCTTTCCTTTTCTCTTTGGTATCAGGAATGAACAACAATATCTAGGAGAAAGTTTTTCCAACAAGGTCCCATTTTCATCATTTCAGAACTAGAGGGAACCCTAAGATAGAATTGCTCTCCTACCTAAAAGTTGATTTCTCTCCTTTCAATAGCATCATAGGCTCTAACCCCGCCTTGATCTCTCCTAATGTTGTCCTTATCAAGCCTAAGCATATGATTCATCTCTTCCAATAAGTCCTTTGCAAATTGGACTCTCTCATGCTGCAATCCTACTGCATAAGGTGCTCATGGTTGAAACTTGTACATAAGCATAAATGAACTATGACCAGTGGGAGAGTGCTTAGAACTATTATATGCAAAATCTACTATAGTTAAGTACTCCTGCAAATTTGTTTGCCTTTCATTTACATATCCTTGAAGCTTGTATCGTAGGATTTGATTAACCCTCTCTATTTCCCCATCTTTCTATGGATGCTTGGTCGTGCTTATGCTAAGTTTAGTATTGTGTTTTGAAGACTACTCTCCAAAAGTGGCTAGTAAACTTCATATCTTGATCTAAAACAATGTTTAATGGAAGAGCATATAAGCAATATAGGTTCTCAACTAGTATACTAGCCAACTTAAGTGCCCTCATTATACTACGTGTAAAAAATGAACCTAGCCATTTTGCTTAACCTATACATGATTGTCCAAACTTAGTGGTGCCCTCTCTATGTCTTAGGTAATCTTACTATAAAATCAATGTAGATACTCTCGCGCTTTCCATTGGGAATATCCAATGGGTGGAGTAAACCTCCTATCCTCCATTTCTTAGCTTTATCCAAGGAATGATTTGGAGCTAGTTTATAGTCTCATACACAATGGGAGACTATAATACGCAGATTGAGAAGCTTGAAAAGAGAAATCACCAACCTTGGAAGTTTAGAATCTCTAATTTCCTCATGGGAAATTGTCTTTAGGGTTTGGTTAGTGGTACTCAGATGAAGCCATACATAGATCCGTGTACATCTATGGAGAATCAAAGGAGAAGCATTAGAGATTGGGAAGAAAGGGATAGGAAAGTGATCTTCATTCAATCTCAACACATAAGCAACTCCATTATATGTCATGTCCAAGACCTAGATACATACAAGAAGGTTTGGGAGTGTTTAGAAAGGTTGTACTCTACCTCAACAAAGGCTAGGAAAATTCAGCTCAAGAATGAGCTCAACAACCTCAAGAAGTCAACAAACTAGAGTATTAATGGCTTCATACTCAAAGTAAAAGATATATATGATGCACTTGGTTCAATAGGATGTGTCGTAGATGATGATGACCCAGTTTCCCACACACTCAATGGGCTTAGAGAAGATGATAAATGGAAGGCATTCACAACCTCTATGTATATAAGGGTTTCACTACCATATTTTGAGCAACTTACTTCTCTTATGGGGACTAAGGAGCTCAACCATGGAGGCAACAAGTCAAAGGGAATCCAAGACCAACTCTTCTATGCAAGAAAAAGAAGAAGAGGGAAAGGAAATAGAGGTGGTTCAAGAGGAAGAGGTAGAAGCAACTACCAACAAGGTAGCCAAAGCCATCAAGGGAATCAATCAAGCCAAGATGAAGGTCAATCATCAAGAGGATGAGGAAGAGTAAGAGGTAAAGGAGGAAGATATGGAGGTAGAGGCTACTGCAACTCAGATGGATGCCTCAATTGCAGAAAGCAATGCCACTATGCCAAAGATTATTGGCAAAAGCAAGGTGGGAACAATTACAAAGGGCAAGGTAATTATGCTAACTCCTCAAACAACTTAGAAAACGAGCATTTTTTAGGTATGAAGCATATTAGTGAAGGTCAACTAAAGACTTTTGAAGAACCTATTTTAGAAGGAGGAGTAACATCAAAAGTAGAGATCAAGGTACCAAGGCAAATAAGGTTCATTACAACAAAAGGAGAAGAAAGGAGGTCAAAAAGGGTAAAACATCCAATCTCAAGGCTTTTCTATGATATTTATATTGCTAGGCATTATGTTTTCATGTCTAGGTTTATCAAACATCATGAACCTTCTACCTATGAAGAGGCGAAAGACACAAAGGAGTGGCAAGATGTTGTGGAAGAAGAGTACAAAGCCCTTGAAGAAAACACATGGAGATTAGTTCCAAGATAAGAAGGGATGAAGGTAATTGGCAACAAGTGGTTCTATAAAGTGAAAAGAAATTCCGATGGTTCAATTACTAGGTACAGAGCCAGGCTTGTGGAAAAGGGATTTGCTCAATCCTATGGGATTCCCTATGAAGAAACATTCACCTTAGTTGCAAAGATGATCATAATTAGGGCAATCATTGGTGTTGCCACATCTAGGACGTGACCAATATATGAATCGGATGTAAATAATGCTTTTCTTAATGGTGATTTGTAGGAGACATTCTACATGACTCAAACATTAGGGTTTGAAAACCCTAAATAGTCAAATTTTGTTTGTAAACTTAGAAAAGCATTATATGGTCTAAATCAAGTTCCAAGGGCATGGAATCAAAGGATTGTGGAGTATTTGTGCAGGTGTAGATACAAGGCAAGTGATGCAGATCCCTCCCTATACCTCAAGAGGGAAGGAGGACTAGTTGTCTACATATGCATATATGTGGATGACTTAATTATAACAAGAAGTGATGATCCACATATAAAATGGATAAAGGCTAAGCTTAGAAATTAATTCAAGATTCAGATCTTGAAGTGCTCAAATATTGTCTTGGAATTGAAGTTATTTATGTAGAAAATGGTGTTTACCTAGCTCAAATGCAATACTTGCTAGATGTACTTATAAGTATGGCATGAGTGGATGTAAGCCACTCACACAACTTGTGGATCCAAAAACTACATTACGTGAAGGTGAAGGGCAGCCTCTTGAAGATATTTCAACATATAGAAGCATAATTGGAAGCCTTAATTATGCTACCATCACAATACCTAACTTTTCTTATGTTGTAGGAGTTCTTTCTTAATGTTTTAATTCACCAACTAATGTTCATATGAATGCAACCAAGAGAGTGCTTAGGTACATCAAGAACACTATCAACCAAGGGTTTTAATACTCTTATGGAGATGGATTACAACCTCAAGGATTTAGTGATGTTGATTGTCTTGCTCTAAAGGAGGAGAGAAGAAGCACATTGGGCTATCTATTCATGCTAGTCAAAGAGTCATCTCATGGATGTACAAGAAGCAACCTACAATTGGATTATCATCTAATAAGGCTCAGTATAGAGGCTTTGCACTTTCTACATGTGAGATCATGTGGCTCAAGAAGCTCTTCAAAGACTTATATGTGGAGGTCAAAGATTTTACTCTATTTGGGGATAACATATCAATCATTCATCTAGCAAGCAACACTATGTTCCATGCAAGAAGCCAGCACATAGAGATACATTATCACTTCATCAGAGAGAAGGTAATAAGAAAGGAAGTGGAGGTCAAAGATTTTACTCTATTTGGGGATAACATATCAATCATTCATCTAGCAAGCAACACTATGTTCCATGCAAGAAGCAAGCACATAGAGATACATTATCACTTCATCAGAGAGAAGGTAATAAGAAAGATGAATCCAAGAAAAGAAAGGACAAAGCTCCCTCCCACAAAGAGGGCTCACTACGACAATGATCATCATCTCCTTAAACGCTAGAGGGCTAACCGACCCCTCAAGAGCGACCATCATTGGTCAATGGCTTCGTGACATTAGCCTAAACCCAGAATTTATATGTATTCAAGAGATTAAAATTGACGAAGATGACCTCCAAAAACGTCTTAGACATGTCTCCTCGACCCATGTTTGGATTTCAACGGCGTACGAGCGGGGGTCCGGTGGAACGGTAATCGGTATCAATCAAATCTGGTTTGAAAAGCTTGAGAACTCCATCGAAGATGAAAGCCATCGATGGATTGCTGTTTCTTTTGGTGCTCCTCATTGTTTTACTCTGGTTTCTTTGTACGCTCCTAATGGGGAATTAGAGAGACTGAACACATGGGCCTTTTTGGACTCACTCCCCCACAACGTGCTTATTTGTGGTGACTTCAACATGGTGGAGGACCCTATGGTCAGATGGATGGGCAAGGGCAGGGTCATCGATAGTCGGGAGAAAGAAACATGGGACATAACCAAACTACACTTGGATTTGGTCGAATTCAAAGACTCGAATGGCTTTTCTTGGTCAAATCTCCAAGCGGGCGAGGACCTAAGGAAAGCTAGACTTGATAGATGCTACATCTCTTAGAGTTTTACTAATCAGTGGGGCCACCCGTCCCTTGCGCAACGCGTCGACCTCACCATCTCTGATCACTACCCGATCGTTATCACTTTCCAACCTTCCAACAGGATCCGTAAGGCTCCTTGGTTCCATGCCAGTGCGCCCTCCTTCTCTCTCCCCAGCGTCCATCAAGAAATTGCTGAGGTGTGGAAGGAGGCGTTCGCCTCTAGCTTGTCCCCAGCCAAGTGCTGGAGAAGCGCGGTCTATAAGTCTCGATAGATCATGATTAGATCTAGGAAGATGCTCGAGAATGTGCGGCGGGATCGTAGAGAAGCTCCTTACCACAGACTCTGGAGGCTCAAGGAGGAAGTGAACAAAGGAAAGGCTCAAGCCCAAAAAAGGTCTTCGAAAAATCATAGCACTGTTGAGATATGAGGAAGAAATACAAAGGAAAAATTTGCAAATTTTCTTCAAGGAGTGGTGGGCTGGCAAAGCCGACAAACCCACCAAAGAGATGAGCCGTATCCTTAAAAGGAAACATAACAGAGATTTGATCCCCTTATTGCTAGACTTAAACGGCAATGTATGCAATACGGAAGAAGATAATTTCAGGATCATTGAAGGGCACTTCACGAGACTCCTGGGGACCTCGAACCCCCTCTCCCACCATATAAGGGACTGTATGGCAGCCATATCTAAGGTTTCCCCCCGCAGGATACCACTCAACCTTCCCTCCCTGCTACATGCCCCTATCTCTGAAGCAGAAATCATTGAGGTCATTGATGCCCTCCCTCCCGGTAAAAGCCCAAGACCCGACGGGCTCACTAATGAGTTCTTTAAATCCTTCAAGTTGGTGGTTGCCACCCCTCTTCATCTGGTTTGGCAAGAGGCGCTCAAGTTTGGCACGCTTCCTTCTTGTCTCAACAATGGTATTATCAAGTTAATACACAAGAAAGGGGAAAAGAGCAGAATAGAGAACTGGCATCCTATTACGATGCTCCAAACAGGATACAAGATCATCGCCAAAGTCATTGCAAACAGAACTCTTGCCACTTGAGAGTGTGGTTAAGCGAGGAACAAAAAGATTTCATCAAAGGCAGGTCAATTTTGGAAACCATTATAGATATTTGGGAAGGTCTTGAACTTGCAAAAGAGTCTAAACAAGATGTGGTCTTCCTCAAGATCGACTTTGATAAAGCCTACGACAGGCTAGAATGGGACTATATTCTGCAGTCGCTCCAAGATCTTGGATGTAGTCAGAAATTCACCAAGATGATTGCGACCCTTCTCGGAAACGCATCGACCCAAATTAACATTAACGGCAAAATTTCGAAGGTGATCAAACTTAGAAGATCTATCAGACAAGGGTGCCCATTGGCTCTCCTTCTCTTTGCCATCACCACGGAAGGGCTTAGCAGGCTTGTGGCACACCAGGTGGAAGCTGGTAACATCAAAGGCCTCCGCTTGCCTCACGACCATAGTCAGATCACCATGAGACTTTTTGCCGATGATATGAACGTGTTTGTTCACAATGATAGTACCAGCCTGGAGACGTTCTAGAGGTGTCTTGCTACCTTTTGTGAAGCCTCTGGTTCCATAATCAACCACTCTAAGACCTCCTTTAGAGCTATTGTGGGGTCTCAACCCGGCCTTCTCATTGATCATGGATGTCAAATCATCCGCAAGGCCAAATTTTTCGGCTTCTTGGGATCCCCTTGGGGTTTGGCGTCTCTATGGAACAGCGGTGGAACTGGGTGCTGGCCAAACTCGAAAACAAGCTTAACTATTGGAGAGGTATGCAAATCAATCTTGCTGGTCGTGCTATGGTTATCAACATGGTCCTCCTTTCCTCTACCATTTATTTCCTTTCTTGTTGGAGACCGAAAGAGCAAGATCTATCCAAACTGGATAGTATTTGCAGAAACTTCCTCTAGACGGGAGATCACAATAGAAGGGGGGTGCCTAAAATCAAATGTTCCATCTGCACGAGCCATAGAGATAGCGGGGGACTTGGTATCCTGGACATTGGGTGCATGGCTAACAAACTGGCAACCAAATGGATGATTAAGGCTTGGTGCAATGGGGAGGCCTCGTGGGCCAAGTTGATCTTCAGAAACAAGAACGAGTTGGCTCTCATGGGTTTCCCACATTGGAAGAATCTCGACATCCTAACCTTGTTGTTTTCCCCAATCCCCATCTTCCCAAAAGGCTCTAATCTCGTGTGCTCCCTATGGAAGAGTTGGAATAAAGTCAAAAGCTACACTAGAATTAGTGAAGACTGGAAGTGGGCTGCCGGTATCAAACAAAATGACTCTATCTGGTTTCCGATCCATGGCATCCGGAGTGTGGAATCTTGGAACATTCAAAATGCCAAGAAGTTATGGAACAAAGGCTTCAAAAAATGGAAACATCTTTGGAAACAAGACACCAACCGCTGGATCAACTTCAAGGATATTGACCCTTGCGTCAGCATTTCGTACGAAGAATGGAACACTTTGCAAAGCAGATGTCTCGCCTGGGATCGACACAAAACTCGCCTTCTCATGGGACACGACACATCGAGCTTGCTTGGTCTCAAATGGCACAATGGGAATAGCCTATCAAAAATCCCGAACATCAAAGAAACAATTGACTCCGGAAGTGAGTGAGTATCTGCATATCTGTGGCCTTTTGAACTTTGCTAAATTGCCCTAGCATTCATTGGAGTGTCACCCTTTCTACGTGCAGATTATTTCTGCCATTGCAGCCACACCTGCTACGGAGCAGAGTTGGCCTATTCTTTGTTTTCCGTCACGTGTCGTTATCACCCTGGCGTCGTTTGCTGCAGCTTTCCGTCTCCCTATGGAAGGATTGGAAAATGGTCCTCTCCTTTCGGTAGCCACCATGATCGAATTATTCCCACGCCACTCATCTAATGAGTACGCCATTCTTTGTCGCCCTGATCCTGAACGGAACGCATTACAATTTTTAGTTGCTATCTTGAATCTGCAGAAACGTACCTACGGCATTTCGTGTCCATTTTATTCGATGATTGACATGGCTTCTCATGAGTGTGTCAATTTTGCCTCTTTTTATTTCCGACGCATTCACTGTGAATGTGTTACGGTTATTAAACACGTTAATAAGGGTGATCTTCCGCGTTTGCATCTACCACATATCCTTACCTTTCTTTTCCGAGCCATTCAAGCCGCGCAACCCCCGCCAAAAGCTCCAATCTTGTTCCATGAAGAATCTACCCAAGTCCTCGAAGACAAAGAAGATGATGATGAAGATCTCTTCCAGCTTATTTGCCAGAAACGCAGACGTATAAGCCCCTCTGAGAGTTAAGTACAAGGCTCCACCACCGAAAATGAAGAAGAAATCTTCCACGACACCGCAACTTCTATCCATGTCGATTCTTCCGCCCGTTCTTCACCAAATCAGCAGCAGGAATAAAGTGCGTCCACCACCGAATCTGAAGCAATTTCTTCTAAGGAGGATTCTCAGCAGCAAACCCAAGATTATGTGCAAGCCATTGTTGCTGAGATTGTCAATGAAGTAATTACTTTGGTCAATGTTGTAATTGCCCGAACTGAAGCGACTACGCAGCAAACTACGGGAATAGTGTTGGTGCCCAACACTCTTATACCCACTCCTCCAACAATGACTCCGGTCAAGCCCATTGTACATGTTCAACCTATTGTTCCTGAAGAACCCGCTACCTCATCTTCTTCACCTAATTATTCTCCACCACCTTCCGCTCGCCTATTATGAGCTTCGTCATCCCAGCCACTTCCTCCTCTTCTTCCTCTGATCCCAATGTTTACTGAATTAGAATCGATGGGTCGTATGTTGATCCAATTTTCGAAGCAACTACCAATACAATTGAAGATGGCAACCGATAGTATCCGTCAAGACTTACAACACAAAGTCGATGTATTAGAAGCTGATATTACCCCATTATAGGAAGAAGTAGATGCAGTGAAAGCCGAAAATCATGCCCTGCACGTACAGATTCAGCAACTTCAAGCACAGATTACCGGACAAGATTCTTTGATTTCCCAAAGAGATGCTGTGTTGGCTGAGTTAAGTGCCAAAAATGATTTGTTAAATGCTCGTGATGCAGAGATTATACAGTTAAAATAGTTAGTACAGGATAAAGAAGATGCTCCCGTGGCACTTGGGAATTTATTGGAAGAAACTCGAGTACAGCTCGATGCAGTTGTGCAGAGAGGACAGGAGATGGCTGATTTAGCTAAACAAACTACTGTAGAACTTCAGGCCGCAACTGCTGATTAATTTCAGGCGAACTCTAATCTTAAAGCCAAAACGACTCTAACTATTCAACTTCGGAAGGAGATAGTAGGGATTCATAGGGAAAGAGATGCATATTACCAGACTATTCAGTATCAAGCTCAAGAGCTGGAGAGAAGAGAAAAGCAATTGGGATATCAAGCAGAGCGTCTTTCGTGCATCGACAAACAAATTGAAGATATGAGACTGAGCCGTGACGCAGCCCTTGCCAATGATTTTTATTTGCAAGAGGCATTTTTGCAGACTCAAGCTGAAGTTTTGATGAGTCAAGTAATTGCAGCCAGTTCTGTTCGCACTGACGCACAATTAGTAGAGCCGGTAAACTTAAAGCTAATGCTGGATTCTTTGAAACAGAAGATCTCCAGAACTTTTAAATTAGCCAGAACCATGTATATACAAGGCATCGTAGACGAGCCTTGATTTTGTTTTCGTTGCGGGTTCAAGTTCACCGTGCGTGCCAGTGTAAGGTCGCTGGATTGGCATTGTGTAATTTATATTTTTCATTACCGCACGTACCGAAAGGTTGTAGCGAAGTGTTGTACCTTTTTACCAATCAATGAAAAGACATTACGGTGACTCTCCGGTAGCGCAGAGACGAAGGGGAAAATAAGATAACTGGGAAAATAAGATACAGGGCCTCTGATTTATCAGACCCCTATCACTCCCAAGAACCCGAGAAACTTAAAAGTGTCGGTGACGAAAAAACGCACTTTTAACACAACTCTATATATCTTTATGTAAACTTGACAATAAATGACAAATTGGAAGCAACATTTACACTTTTGTTTTATGATTATTTACAAGTCTCTTGAGTTCCATGATTGAAATCAAAGAGGTACTTGGCATATCATGCTCCCTTGAATCAAGTATTAGACACCATTCCTCTCAAATTCCAAAGTATTCAACAAACACATTCTTCTTGAAATTTGATTTCAAGATCACATATCATTGTGTACTAGAATTTCCGATCTTGTCTTTGCATCATGGAGACTATGCATTGATATGGTGATTTTTGCTAGGGCAACCTTAACTTCTTTTCCAACCAGTAATTAAGAAAGTTGTGGGTGGTAGGTTCATCTCTCATGACTCTCACCTTTTCCACTCTTATATAAGCATGAATTTTGACTAACTCATGTGGTCCAAATTGGATTTGGACCCACATTGAATCATAAAATCAACATTGATGTGTGTAATCATCACGTAGAACTTTCATCTCCTTCCAAAATTTATGATGATCAATGTTCAAAGTATGAACAAGGTGGAATCCTACATTCTTTTTTCCTTTTTGCACAGAGGTGGGCTTATGTTGCACCCTAGAAGTACAATTCTTACTCAAATGTCCAAGATTTAAGCACTTAAACAAAAGGTTTTTATTTTTACTTTTTTTGATACCTTAGGATCAAGTATTGACCATGAGGGTCCTATGCTTTTATAATCTTATTTCTTAAAAGTGATAACTTTTTTGTCACTTGAACTTTTATTCTCTCCAACAAGATGAAGTTGTCGTGCATTCAACCTAGCATGATCTTCATAGATATGTTCTACTTTTATCACATCTTCTAGACTCTTGGCGACACTTCTCTTAACTTCATGTTTGATCACCTTGTTGAGTCCTCAAATAAACCTTTAACTTTATGATAGTCATCAAGGTTTTGTAGTTGGAGGAGTATTTTTTGATAATGAGAAATGTAAATTGAGAGGGTATGTCTGTTGATATATTTAGGTAGTGATGTGTGTGAACACTCTAGGAATGTTGGGGCACTTTTCTCCCTCTTTAGGAGGTTCTTTTCCCCTGGCTTGTATATACGCCTATTGCCCTAAAGGGCTACTTATCTTTGTACATTCTCTAGTAATACATTCAATATTGTGTGTTGTGCTCCAAGCTTCTTCTTCTTCCTTGTGCTATTCGTGTGCTTCCACAGACTTCTAACTCCAACAATTGGTATCAGAGAAAGTCGCTACTTCATCTAGAGCATCGTCAACACCTCTCCGATTGCAGTCTCAGCATCGCATGAATTTTGGTGAGCATACTCCGCATGTTCCCGAGATCAAAACAGCTTTGTTCTGACGTGCGGAAATCGTGATCTGAGCTCGTTTTGGCTTCCGAATGCACTATTGCAGTGCTTGTGCGGGCTATTTTGTCTTTTTGTGCCAAAGGTATATACCAATTTTGGTTCGCCAATATAAGCATCTCAAAGTCTGCTACAAGTTTAGCAGAATTCATCTAGGCAGTTCTGTTCAACGTTTTGAGATACAGTCAAATTTTTGCATCAAGGTATTTTAGTCACCGGCCATGGTTGAAAGCAGTTATGTATTTTGTATGTTGGTTGTTGAGGATAGGTTGGATGGTACCAACCACCTGTTGTGGGCTTATATGATGCGACATGTATTGGTTGTAAAAGGATTGTGGAACATTGTGCAGGGTGTTGAAAAACATCCTATCACACCTACAATTGTTACAACTACATGTACTAAAGCTGAGGCAAAAGGTAGAGCAAATTTGTTGGATAGTATAGATGCCCAGGCACATGCATTGATAGCTTTGTCTGTCAAATGTGCCATTATTCCTCACATTCACTCTTGCAGAACAGCTAAGGATGCTTGGGATACACTTACCACATTGTACCAAGCTAGGAATGAGGCTCGTATTGTTTATCTCTGAAAATAGTTGGAGAGTGAGCACATGAATGAAGGTGATTCTATGGATAGTTTTCTAACAAAGATCAAAGACTTGAACAAACCGTTGATTTTTGCTGATGAGGTTATACGAGATAGCTCACTTGTGCATACCGTTCTGAATGGTCTTCTTGATTCATATCAGAGTCTTGCTTCTACTCTTTGGTTGATGATGAAAGGAAATCCAAATGCCTTGTCTTTTGAGGAGTTAGTCTCTATTTTGTTGCAGGAGGATCAGTCCACGTAGAACAGGTCCATTATGCATGTTGCAGATCAAGCTTTCCTGGCTAGTCAAATAGGCAAAGGAAAATGGAGCTCTTCAACTAGTAAGTAGAAATCTGCTAATGCTGCACAATCAAAGAGGGAAGACAAAGATGAAAAGAAATCAAAAAAGCAAAAAATGTTTTGCAAGTGTTGTAAAGGAAATGATCATATCATAAAGAACTATCCAAAACTGGCTGCTAAAGAGGAAAAGAAGAAAGAGGCTAGAATGGTTGTTGCAGAGGCCTCTACACCAAAAACAGAGACTGCTAATCTTGTGCAAGAAGAAGAATGGGCATTTACTACTGTTTGTAGTTTTGACCCATCTTCTCATGAGCAGTGCATGTCTGTAGTAGACTCAGATGTTTGGTACTTTGATAGTGGGATGACCAAACATATTACCTCACAGCACAGTTTCTTCTCTTCACTCGAGCCTGCCCCTACAGGGAATATTGCTACATGTGCCAACAACTCCTCTTATCCTATTATGAGAGTTGGTAAGATCATTTTGACTACTGCTGATGGTATTTCTTTCACTTTGTTAGAAATCGTTCGTGCTAGGGATCAAGAAAAATCTGTTATCAGTGTTTGCATTAGCCAAGATTGGTTTGGTTGTGAAATTTGTTGATGATAGGTGTACAATTCATGATCTATCAAATGCCGATGTGATTATTGCTTCTGGCATTTATGTCGTGGGCTATATAAGCTCATAGACAATGAAAGATATGTAAATGATTCGGCATGTGCAGTACATGATTCTTAGGCTATGTAAGATGCAAAGCTTTGGCATGCACACTTTGGTCATCTGAATTTTGCTAGTTTGTTATGCCTACAAAAATTTGAAATGGTTTCCTCTTTTCCCAAACTTGAGGAACCTAGAAAACATGTTTGTGAAGCCTGTATTTTGGGCAAAATGCAGCATTCGTCCTTTCCAAAAGATGGTTTAGTTCGGGCTACTCAAAAATTGCAGCTTGTACATAGTGATGTATGTGGTCCTATGCAGATACCTTCTTTTGGGAATTATCTTTACTTTGTGACTTTCATTGATGATTTTTCCAGGCATGCATGGGTATATCCATTGAAGGCAAAGTCAAAAGTGTTCATGTGCTTGAAACAGTTTTTGGTTTTGGCTGAAAATCTCTCAGCATGTAAAATGGGCACCCTCCATTCTGATCAAGGGGGGAAATATATGTCTTCTGATTTTAATGCATTTCTAGTTGAATGTGGGGTAAAACACCTGTGTACAGTGTCATATACACCTCACCAGAATTGTTGGAAACAATGTTCAATTGGGTCAAATTTTGCTAAGCTAACATACCATGTGTAGCTATGATATGACTCCTTCCTACAAGCAAACGGGCGCCACAAGGATATATAGTAATCGTATTCATTCTTGTACGAGCAATGAGCGTGGGCAAGATGGTTAAGTCGCTGTCCCCTCACCCTAGTGGTCCGGGTTCAAATCCCGTGAGCAGCACGTAGAGCGTTCGCGATTTTTCAGACATACTTTTGCTTTAATTAAACTCAATAGCAGACGTGTTTTTTTGCGGATGTTTTCCAATTACGAAAACGACGGACGGAGATATATGCGAAGAGATTTTTTATCTACGATCGCTATGATTTATTGCTTTATTATGAGCTTTTCAATGATCATCAAATACTATAAAAGAAGCACTTTGGGCTCATTGTATTCATCCTTCACCTAGGATCAACACAAGCTTTCTAGAGCTTGGACCTCAGTAGAGGTGGTGTTTCTTCTAGCACATGGGGCAGCCATGGTGCTATCTTGAAGCATGTTGAGGAGCAGCTATGGAGTTCTTCTTGGTGATTCTTCTTGGAGAAGATGAAGGGTGTGCTCACACTCTAGCTCATGGAGAGGAGGTCATCTCTTGTTCATGGCAAGAAGACTTGGTCATTAGCAGCTTGATGGTGAGGATCGCCTATCTACATGATGTATTTGAAGATTGTCTTCTACAGGAAGATATTAGGTTGAAGATTATCTTCTACAAGAAGATGTCTGGCTACTTCAAAGACATTGGATGGGACCATCTACATGGCGTATTTGAAGATCATCTTCTACACGAAGATGTTAGGTTGAAGATTGTCTTCTACAAGAAGATGTCTAGCTACTTCAAAGACATTAGATGGAGTTTAACATAAGATTCACATCTTATGTTAAAGTATTCAGGTACATATTCTCTTTATGCACACAGGTACTACTTGAAGTTTATGGAGGCTGTGGCGTTCATATCAGGAGGAGTCCTATTCGGCATAGGTACAAGAGAATCAGTACGTATATGCTTTATGCATATTTTTATGAGGTGTTTGAGAAGGTGTGTTCACATGAGTTTGAGGATTTCCGTTCACACTGATCCTTCCTCTTTCAGTCACTCATATTCACTCTTCTATAACCTATAAGGTCACACATCTCATGTATATTCAAATTACTGCCCATACATCTGAATATGTTTGTTACATTGTACATTCACTCATACATCTATTTCTCATCACATAGAGTGGTTGAGAGTTTTGCTCCCACATTGTACATGGAACATTGGTATATATGATACTATGAGTAAGCGATGGCTTACGTAACACCTTACACATGTTGTCTATTCTTTCTCTATCTTTATCTCATCATTTTTATGATTAAGTTGTGGTATGTTCATGTTTTGTCAATATGGAAGATTGCTAGAATTAATGTTGTATATATACTGGACCTATGGAACCATGGACATATGACATGAGCTAAGGGCCTACCTCACTTCCAACAATTGGTATCAGAGCACTAAGGTTTTGGTTTCAGAACTTTAGATCTTTGGCATCAATTCATTAAGGCTCATTCATATCTCAGGTTCCAGAATTTCAGATTTACAACATATGATTTGAAAGCATCTTCTAATATTTGACATTTGACATACACACTTAATCTAGATGAGTAGAGATTTGAGAATTAGACACTTCAGTTACATGTGTATTCATCAGTGTGGAGTATGAAGTTGATGATCTGTTAGCAGCCGAATATTTTTGGAAGAGTATGCAAATACTTTACAAAAGTATTGTTTGAAGACCCAGACTTGATGAAGAGAAGACTACTTAAAATTCAAGGAAGAACAATGGTTCAGAGAAGATGAAGAAATCAGATCAACATCAAATCACAGGTATCAGTTTCTACTATCAGATTGTCATTTGCAGGTCATATCTTAGAAGAGCAGTTATGAAGAGATGTGAAGAAATTCAAGGAGTACTTTTATACACTTTCATTATTTGAAAGTTAAAGGCTACATCAAAACAGGTATCTAGAGGTTTTTTCTAGAGAGTTTTGAGAGATCTCTTTCATGGCAAGAAAGTTCATCTAAGAAGACAAGTGCAGAGATGAGATGAGTTTTTTCAGCCAATTTTCTGTTGTAAGTTGGTTGGATATCAAGGTACAAATGTATCTAGAGAAGGTAACTCTAGAAGGGCAATTCATCATTCAGACAACGATTGGTGAATATAGTCGTTTCAGACATTTGAAGCAGAATTTTGATTCAGAGATATGAGGAGATGATAAAACATGATTCTATATTCACTTCCATTTGTATACCATATTTGTTTTATCTCTTACTCTTAGCACTAGAGGAAGAGAAAAAGTTCATTTGAAGAAATCAAGAGTGCTTGCTACTTCAAGATGAAGATAACAAAAGGTATGGAAGAGAAGTTTGAAGATGTTGACATCATCAGGTGGAAGAAAGATGCAGAAGAAGAAAGTCCATCATTTCCAAAAGAAAAGTAAGACTTTCTTTTCTCATATATTTTCCATATACTTTTCCTATTTTATCCTCTACATCCAAAGACAAGTCTACGAGAACATCTTGTTTAAAGAAGAAGCAGTTTCTTGTTTTGCATTACACTTGGTCATGATTTAGTAGATTTGACAAAGAATTGCATTGAGAGAAAGAAAAAGCAGCAGATGTAACTTTTGACTCATATATATATGAGTTATGTTGAAGCTATTTAAGCAGGCAGCTTATATCTTCCCTCAAAGAATTCTTGGAGTGTCAATACAGAGCTACTTGGTATATGACAAGTTGCAGAGAAGTATATTTCTTCTTTATCTAACTCTTGAGGTAAAAGAGTTTTCTATAGCAGATGTTGAAGACTTGGGTTGAGGTTTTATGTTTGGAAAAGGTTACCTCATATTCAGTATTTTCAGAAACTTCAGAAAATTCAGACTTGTTGATGTACCAGTCAGTTGAAGAATCTACTTTTTATGATTGTCTTGATTTTTGGATACATGCTTGTATTCAAAAAGGTGTTCCATTAGATCCTATAACTTGATTGAAAAGTGGAGTTAGCCAAAAGAAAGTCAAGCAGGTACTATCACATTTCACCCGGGTAAAATATGAAAGTTATGAAGTATCAACTTGCAGCTTTTGGAGTTCTCAAGGTGAGAAGTATGTCCACTTATATTTCAAGTAGGAGTTGCAGATTCCTTGAAGGATTTGTTTGAAGAAAAGTTTTATAACTTTTTGAAAAGCATGGACACTTAGAGACATTCAGGAAGTAAATCAAACATTCAGTCATGAAGGTTTGATAAGAGCAGATTCTACACAAGAGAGATCATTCTTGAATGATCTTGTATGATCTTGAGTATTTATGATTCAATTCTCTATCCTTTGTTAGTGAAGATTCTTAACATTGGAAGAAGTAAGTCAAAGATTCAGATTCTATCAGATTTGTGTTGCAAAGAGATGAAGATACATGTTATGTTACAGAAGGTTATGAATCCTAAAATGCTTTCAGCAAGGTTTTGTTATGTTAGGTTCAGCTAACCTTATTCTACAATATGGAAAGCTGAAGACTATAATGGAAGCAATTGGCAACTGCGCAGTGCTAATAAAAAGGGTTCATAGATTTTGTTTCAGATACAGGTATTGATCATTAAACATCAGATTTATTGAAAGAAGGAAGACGTTCCAGATTTCATAAAGTCTGATATATTTGAAGAATACTGGATACTAGTGTTAAGTCATCCAGGGGGGTGATGAAACATGAAGACTTATTTTCAAGCCATATGTAAAAGAATGCAGAGTCATACCTACAGGTATTCCTATTTCAGGTATTCCTATATTTCCTTTGTCAGGTTCTCTTTATGTTCCAGCTTTGAAAGAAGAAGGAAGAAGAAGAATGTTTGGAGAAAGATCCTGTTAGGATGTTCCTGTTCAGGAGAAGGTTCCAGAGTTCTATTGAAGAGAAGCTTGATATTTCAGAAAGGTATATTTCAGAAGTGCGCACATATATGTTTATACCAGATTCTGAAGGAAAGAGGTATGAAGGATTTAAAGGATGAAGACATGATGACATCATAGATTTTTTGACTCATATTGACTTGAGTACAGTAAAAAATGAACCAGCAGTGTTCATAATACACTACGGTGTGAGTTGACAGTCACAGGTTCCAGGATTCAGTTCTTGATTTTTAGTGTATTTACATGACACAGCAGAAGTATGTTGAGAAATCCTTTTGGAAGGTAAATGCAAATATGTGGATCCTAGTGTATGTTTTCAGGTTTTTGAAGACAAGAGATAGCAAGTTCGGAGACAGTTCATGCTATATTTGTTGTCAAGCAATGATTGCTTGATGTGTACACTATTGGATATCTAGTTTGCATATTTTCTCAAGTATTATGGTTCATATTTAGCAAGTTCAAGTTTCTTGAAGGAAAGTCAAATTCAGTTTTGAGGAAGACTTTTGAAGAACAAGTTCTGAAGTGCGGAAGTACAAGCTTGAAGCTTGTGACAGGCTATTTGAAGCTTGTGGTAATTTGCAGATTATAAAGTTTGCAGATCCAGTTCAGATTGTACCAATATGACATTGCAGGGGGGATTGTTGGAAACAATGTTCAATTGGGTCAAATTTTGCTAAGCTAACATACCATGTGTAGCTATGATATGACTCCTTCCTACAAGCAAACGGGCGCCACAAGGATATATAGTAATCGTATTCATTCTTGTACGAGCAATGAGCGTGGGCAAGATGGTTAAGTCGCTGTCCCCTCACCCTAGTGGTCCGGGTTCAAATCCCGTGAGCAGCACGTAGAGCGTTCGCGATTTTTCAGACATACTTTTGCTTTAATTAAACTCAATAGCAGACGTGTTTTTTTGCGGATGTTTTCCAATTACGAAAACGACGGACGGAGATATATGCGAAGAGATTTTTTATCTACGATCACTATGATTTATTGCTTTATTATGAGCTTTTCAATGATCATCAAATACTATAAAAGAAGCACTTTGGGCTCATTGTATTCATCCTTCACCTAGGATCAACACAAGCTTTCTAGAGCTTGGACCTCAGTAGAGGTGGTGTTTCTTCTAGCACATGGGGCAGCCATGGTGCTATCTTGAAGCATGTTGAGGAGCAGCTATGGAGTTCTTCTTGGTGATTCTTCTTGGAGAAGATGAAGGGTGTGCTCACACTCTAGCTCATGGAGAGGAGGTCATCTCTTGTTCATGGCAAGAAGACTTGGTCATTAGCAGCTTGATGGTGAGGATCGCCTATCTACATGATGTATTTGAAGATTGTCTTCTACAGGAAGATATTAGGTTGAAGATTATCTTCTACAAGAAGATGTCTGGCTACTTCAAAGACATTGGATGGGACCATCTACATGGCGTATTTGAAGATCATCTTCTACACGAAGATGTTAGGTTGAAGATTGTCTTCTACAAGAAGATGTCTAGCTACTTCAAAGACATTAGATGGAGTTTAACATAAGATTCACATCTTATGTTAAAGTATTCAGGTACATATTCTCTTTATGCACACAGGTACTACTTGAAGTTTATGGAGGCTGTGGCGTTCATATCAGGAGGAGTCCTATTCGGCATAGGTACAAGAGAATCAGTACGTATATGCTTTATGCATATTTTGCGGATGTTTTCCAATTACGAAAACGACGGACGGAGATATATGCGAAGAGATTTTTTATCTACGATCGCTATGATTTATTGCTTTATTATGAGCTTTTCAATGATCATCAAATACTATAAAAGAAGCACTTTGGGCTCATTGTATTCATCCTTCACCTAGGATCAACACAAGCTTTCTAGAGCTTGGACCTCAGTAGAGGTGGTGTTTCTTCTAGCACATGGGGCAGCCATGGTGCTATCTTGAAGCATGTTGAGGAGCAGCTATGGAGTTCTTCTTGGTGATTCTTCTTGGAGAAGATGAAGGGTGTGCTCACACTCTAGCTCATGGAGAGGAGGTCATCTCTTGTTCATGGCAAGAAGACTTGGTCATTAGCAGCTTGATGGTGAGGATCGCCTATCTACATGATGTATTTGAAGATTGTCTTCTACAGGAAGATATTAGGTTGAAGATTATCTTCTACAAGAAGATGTCTGGCTACTTCAAAGACATTGGATGGGACCATCTACATGGCGTATTTGAAGATCATCTTCTACACGAAGATGTTAGGTTGAAGATTGTCTTCTACAAGAAGATGTCTAGCTACTTCAAAGACATTAGATGGAGTTTAACATAAGATTCACATCTTATGTTAAAGTATTCAGGTACATATTCTCTTTATGCACACAGGTACTACTTGAAGTTTATGGAGGCTGTGGCGTTCATATCAGGAGGAGTCCTATTCGGCATAGGTACAAGAGAATCAGTACGTATATGCTTTATGCATATTTTTATGAGGTGTTTGAGAAGGTGTGTTCACATGAGTTTGAGGATTTCCGTTCACACTGATCCTTCCTCTTTCAGTCACTCATATTCACTCTTCTATAACCTATAAGGTCACACATCTCATGTATATTCAAATTACTGCCCATACATCTGAATATGTTTGTTACATTGTACATTCACTCATACATCTATTTCTCATCACATAGAGTGGTTGAGAGTTTTGCTCCCACATTGTACATGGAACATTGGTATATATGATACTATGAGTAAGCGATGGCTTACGTAACACCTTACACATGTTGTCTATTCTTTCTCTATCTTTATCTCATCATTTTTATGATTAAGTTGTGGTATGTTCATGTTTTGTCAATATGGAAGATTGCTAGAATTAATGTTGTATATATACTGGACCTATGGAACCATGGACATATGACATGAGCTAAGGGCCTACCTCACTTCCAACAAGAATGGAGTTGCTAAACAAAAGAATAGGTCACTCATGGAGATGGCAAGGTGTATGGTCAAGATTCAGGCTTTACCACATAGTTGCTTGCTTGAGGCTGTCATGTGTGCAGCATATGTACTTAATAGGTATCCCACTAAAGCATTGTAGTCTATCACTCCATATGAGGCTTGGCATGATCGCAAGCCATTTGTTGCTCATCTACATGTTTTTGGTTGTTTGGCATATGCATTAGTGCCCGAACAACATCACAGAAAATTGGATGATAAAGCAAAAAAATGTATTTTTGTTGGGTACAGTTCTGAAAGTAAAGGCTGTCATCTATATCATCCACAGACTAAATGCATTCTAGTTAGCTATGATGTTGTTTTTGTGGAAGATACTATTCACCACTGCTTTCATGTACTAAGGAGACATATGTTAGCTCTAAAGACATGTATGATACTTTGCTACCTCTTTTTATAGGTGGACACTCTAGTGCTGCTCCTAATGAGGCAACTTCTCAGTCTTTGCAGGTTTCATGTGATGATGCAGATCATTCCATTTCTGATGCAGATCATTCCATTTCTGATGAAGATTTACATGATGCACTTATTGATGAGAGAGCTAATATTGAGTAGGCAAGAACTATGCCAAAATGGTTGGTGCAGACCTTGCATGACAGCAAATTAGATGCACCTCTATCATATCATACTCGATCAGGCTCTCATAGTGCCTCTTTTGCATCAGATTGATATGCTATGGCTGCATCTAGTCTTTGTGATGAGACTGAGCCTGTTTCGTTTGATGAAGCACAAAATTCAAAAAATTGGATGGCTGCTATGCAATCTGAATATGATGCAATAATGAAGAATGGTACTTGGTCTTTATGTGACTTGCCTCCTGGCAAGAAGGCCATTGGCACTAAGTGGGTATACAAGCTGAAGCGTAAACCTAATGGTACAATTGATAGGTATAAGGCTAGGCTTGTTGCGAAGGGTTATGCGTAGGAAAGAGGCATTGATTTTGATGAAACCTTTGCTCCTACTTGCCGAATGACTACTTTCCGTAGCATCTGTGACTTGGAGCTCATCATGGTTGGAATGTACATCAATTGGACATTAAAACAGCATTTCTAAATGATAACTTGCATGAAGAAGTGTATGTTTTTCAGCCCCGTGGCTTTATGGAGAAAGGGCATGAAAACCAGGTGTGTAGGTTAAAGAATGCATTATATGCTTTAAAGCAAGCACCACGTGCTTGGTATGAAAAGATACATACGGTGTGCTCTCAACTTCGGCGACCCCCCCAGGGAGTGGTCGATTGAGAAATCACTTTTCCTCTTGGGCAAAAGGATTGTCAACAGCAAGAAGTCCCCCCCCTTCAGACACCATCAAGTTCTCCAGTTGATCAACAACAAGCTTAAACCCAAGTGGGCCCCGCATGAGGGCGACGAGAGGGTGATTAACCTTCTCTGTAATGCAACCTAGGATTCAATCAAGCTTCCCCTGCTTTGTGGGATTTGGGGGGTCCCGTGGGCACTAGTCCCCTTCTCTTGTACCTTTGTTTCTTAATTTAATTCAAGTCCGGGAGAGTAGGCTATTGCCGAACTTCCTTTATAAAAAAAAAAAAAAAGAAAAGATACATACGTATCTGATTGCACATGGTTTTTGAGAACAGTCCAATTGAAAGCACATTATATGTTTAGCGTGCTAATGATGTACTTCTAATCATTGTGGTTTATGTTGATGACATGCTGCTCATTGGTCCTCATGAGATGCATATTATTGATTTTAAGGCTGATTTGCATACCTCTTTTGAGATGTCTGATTTGGGACATTTGCATCATTATTTGGGCATTCACTTTATGCACATTGATGGTGGAATGGCTTTGTGTCAAACGAAATATATTGACACACTATTGCAGCATTTTGTCCTTGAAGACTATAAACCTATTGCCACTCCTATGGAGGCAGGTTTACGATTGAGTATTCATGATCCTGGAGATGCATTTGATGTTGTTCTCTATCAGTAGGTTGTTGGGTGCTTGATTTACTTATGCATTACTCGGCTAGATATTCAGTTTGCTTTCTCACAAATGAGTAGGTTTATGCATTGTCTAGGTGTCAAGCATTGGCAGGCAGTTAAGCGTATCTTTCACTACTTGAGTGGTACTTGGCTACTTGGGTTGTTTTATCCCAAGGGGGGATTACTACTGCCAGATTTGCATGCTTTTTTTTACTCTGATTGGGCTAGTTGTTATGACACTCATGTGTCCACTAGTAGCTTTTGCTTCATGCTTGCTAGCTCATGTATATCTTGGTTGAGCAAGAAGCAGCCTACTATGGCCACTTCTAGTTGTGAGGCTGAGTATAGGGCAGCTTTCACAGCGACTATTGAGTGTGTGTGGCTCAGACGCCTTATGGTTGATTTGGGTCTTGGTCAATCTTCTGCCACCATCATCTTCACTGACAATCAGAGCGCATTGGCAATTGTGAGGAACCGTGTGTTCCATGCTCACACTAAGCACATTGAGGTGCATTATCATTATGTCAGGGAGAGGTTCTCTACTGGGGAGATTATCTTGGCATATGTGCCCACACAGGAGAACATTGTAGAACTTTTCACGGAGGCTCTGCCTAGGGAGAAGTTTGAATCTTTCTGCAAAGCTTTGGGCTTACTTCCTTTTGTGGAGTGATTTCCACATAGCTTGGCACTTGCTTATACATTAGTGCCAACTCCTTGTTCACCGCATCATGGGGATTTGTTGATATATTTAGGTAGTGATGTGTGTGAACACTCTAGGACCACTGGGGCACTTTTTTCCCTCTTTAGAAGGTTTTTTCCCCCCAGCTTGTATATACGCCTATTGCCCTAAAGGGCTAGTTATATTTGTACATTCTCTAGTAATACATTCAGTATTGTGTTTTGTGCTCCAAGCTTCTTCTTCTTCCTTGTATTGTTCACGTGCTTCCACAGATGTCGAACTCCAACAATGTCCTCATCGAACGACCTTGGCCCAATCTTCCTAATTTTGTTCATCCTCATTTTTGCAAAAGAATTCTTCAAAATGGCTCCAAGTCTTGGGAACCCTTTGGGATTCTATCAAGCTTATCCAACATTTATATGTTTTTGGCCCAAGGGACAATCTTGTTCCCAAGATTTGGTAGCTCTCAAGGGTTTTTTAAGTCGATACAGGTCTTGCTATTTCTTGAGAAAGGTCAAGATTGCATTTTTGTTCCTATATTTTTCCTCTCAAGTTTCAAGTTTTTCACAAAAGAAAAACCCCCAATCCATAAAGAAGTAGTGGGTAAACGTTTTGAAATAAAATCGTCAGTCCTATTCTCAAGTGAAACATTACTAGGGATAGGTAAGGGAACATCATATCCCTTACTCAAAGAAGGATTCCTTGGTGGAATAGAGAAGGATCCTCATTGAGTAGGAAGATCTTGAGGTGGGTGAAGCATGCATAGGATTTTCTCATTTTATCCATTTACTCCATGTATTGAATTCTAAGGGTACACCTCGATTTGAATCTCTCTAGCCATAACCATATCCGCTTGTAGATTGTTTTTTTTCCTCCTGTAAACCATCTAGTTTTTGGTATATGTCTACCTCATGCACTTTCCTCTTTTCCTTTAGCCTATTTTGTAGCATGTAATCTATTATTTTTATGCCCTCACCTAGCATATAATCTACTTCTTGACTATCTGCATCTATTTGCATATTGCTACCATTATATCATCATCCCTCCATTGAATACTTTGGAATAAAAGAACAATGCAATGTCCTATCCCAATTCAAAAGAGAGATATGAAATCCAAATAGAGAATTCCCCTTGTAGTTTTTCCAAATCTTTGCCATGTTGTAGGATGACTTAGGCTACCTTTGGTGGAGTCACAATTCCTTTGAACTCACATGAACATCCTTTGAAGCACCACACACCTCCTTTGCTTTCGTTGAAGATGGATGTCAAATGAGGCTTCAAGCCTCTCTTTGGATGTCTTATTGTAACCCTTATTGCTTGCAAATAAAAGACTCTTAGAAGTTGGTCGGATATATGAACTTCCAAAGTACAAGAGTTGGATAGAAGACATTCTTAAGATAAATGCTCAAAAATACCTTCGAAATCCCTCTTTTAGCCATCAATTTCAATGAATGTGCAAGGATTTTGGTGTTTCTGAGGAAGAAATAGGCAAAAAAGCTTGTGAGTGGCTCCATTGGCTGACAAAATATCCCATAAGTGAAATTGTATGGGCCTAAAGAAGACTATAAGAGGAAGAGATCTTAATTTGAGCTCTCAACAAAAAGGAGAGAGGGGATTGGTTGCAGCCATCATTTGCTCCTCTTTCACACTAGCAAGTGTGCATGGGTAGATGGGGGGAGGGGGTTTCCATCCGCTCGTGGGTTGGGGGAAACTCCTTTGTCTTGGTCCATGGGGGACTCCTATGGACGCTCTCCAAGCCTTAAGGATGAAGAGATAATTACTTTTGACTGACCCTCAACAAAAACTTTTGCACACACACACACACACACACACAGAGAGAGAGGATCTCCACTTAGGCATATCCTTCAAGGAATTTGACTTCATCTGTACATACTTTGAGAGATAAATCATGTGAAATCCATTATTTAAATCAAACCTATGCTCTAATAAAAAATATTGTGAATCCTCTAACGAGTTCTCCGAGATGTTGTATTCCACTAGTAAGAGAGTGAGATTACATATCCACCCATCCAATTCCACCCATATATACCTCGTCCAAGGGGGCTAGGATTTCATGTTTCCAAGTCCCATGGACCAAAGAAGGGTTCTTCACATGGTCAAGCAATCACATGGGATCAAATGAAATCACATGGTTTCTTAAGTGATGAGCTCTAGACTTGTACTTACACCCTCAAGGTGTCTTGAAGAGATTATTTCTCCAAAGGCTAAGGCTCCACGTCTTTGAATTAATACCTAAGATTAAAATCGTTCAATTGCAGTGAATTTAACAAGGGTTAATCAATAAAATCCAAGGTTCCTCCAAGGGTTTTTGAACCCTTAGAACCCATGCAAATTAACCCAAAATTATTCAAAACTTTGTCTGCCTTGGACAAAGCAACGTGGTTTCCCAATGTCCACAAAAGGTGTTTGTCCTTGGATCATGGAGGGTGGTCACCCGTGGACCATGAAGGAGGGTGGTTTCCCTTGGACCATGAAGGAGGTTGGTTTCCCCTAGACTAGGAAAGAGTGTTATTGCCCTTGGGTCATAAAAGAGGTGGTCGCTCCTAGCCCATGAAGGGGGATGGTTTCCATAGACAATGAAAGAGGGTGATTGCCCCTTGGACCATAAAGGAGGATAGTCACCTAGGTCATTATCAAGGACATTAGAGTTAGTCACCCAAGGAAGCAAGGCCCTGGAAAGTTGTTCATCCATAAACTCGCATAGATAAATTGGTCATAGTGGATTCCCAGAAGAGATACGGCCACCATAAGACACTCTGCAAAACTTTGAGTGTGATAATATGTCTTGGGAAGTTTCCACTAAAACCACTACCATGGGCTAGTTCTAGGATATTTGTGGTCTCATGAGGCATAAGAGACTTCCTCATAATACCATCAGGAAAACTTTTTAAAGTATAAGTTGGATTATAATATATTTCTTACTCTTTATGAGGATTTCTTTTTTACAAGGGGCTAGGCCTAGAAGGGTACATCCCACTTGAGAGGAACTAGAACACATTATGGTACCAAGAGAGTGAAATACTTACCTTGTAGATAGTATATTCTAGAAATTTTTCTTCTAATCTCTTTTTAATAGGATGTGGATGCCTTATCTTTGAGAGTTGGTCAAGGATGATATTCCTTTTCCCATGTCTCTAGACTATTTTGAAATGAAATTCTTTAAAAAATAACAACCACCCCCAATATCTCTTAAGGACTTGAGGTTTATTGAGCAAATACTTCACGGATTGGTAATCCATTATGAAAGTGAAGAATGCTCCCAAGAAAGAGTTTATGAACTCCTTCAAGGAAAAAGGCTATAGCTATGTCCTCTCTATCCATAATAGTATACTTTTGTTTGCCTTGAGAATTAGCTACTTACGTAATGTACTCCCTGGTCAAACTTGTTTTTTTCATTTGGTTGTGTCAATACTACCCCTATTGTAGTCAAGCTAGCATCTACATACATACACACATAGAGAGATACATACATACATACATACATACATACATACATACATACATACATACATACATACATACATGTGTTGGAGTTAGACGTCTACGGAAGCACGTGGACAGCACAAGGAAGAAGAAGAAGCTTCGAGCACAACAAACAATACGGAATGTATTACTAGAGAATGTACAAAGATAAGTAGCCCATTAGGGCAATAGGCATATTTACAAGCCAGGGGAAAAAACCTCCTAAAGAGGGAAACAAGTGCCCTGGCGGTCCTAATGTGTTCACACACATCACTACCTAAATATATCAGCAAATGCCCCCTGGGAGTGATGTGGTGAACAAGGAGCTAGCACTCATATATAAGGGAGTGCCAAGCTATGTGGAATAAATCCACAAAAGGAAGTAAGCCCAAAGCTTTGTGAAAAGCTTCAAACTTCTCCCTAGGCAGAGCCTTCGTGAAAAGTTCTGCAATGTTCTCCTATGTGGGCACATATTCCAAGCTGATCTTCCCAGCAGAGAACCTCTCCCTGACATAACGATAATGTGCCTCAATGTGCTTAGTGAGAGCATGGAACACAAGGTTCCTCGCAACTGCCAATGCGCTCTGACTGTCAGTGAAGATGGTGGTGGCAGAAGAGTGGCCAACACCCAATCAGCCATAAGGCGTCTGAGCCACACACGCTCAATAGTAGCTGTGAAAGCTGCCCTATACTCAGCCTCACAACTAGAAGTGGCCACAGTAGGCTAGTTCTTGCTCAACCAAGATATACATGAGTTACCAAGCATGAAGCAAAAGCCAGTAGTGGACACATGAGCGTCATAACAACTAGCACCATTAGAGTCAAAAAAAGCATGCAAATCTAGTGGTAGTGATCCCCCCTTGGGATAAAACAACCCAAGTAGCCGAAAACCACTCAAGTAGTGAAAGATGCACTTAACCGCCTGCCAATGCTTGACACATGGGCAGTGCATAAACCTGCTCATCTATAAGACAGCAAACTGAATATCTGGCTGAGTAATGCATAAGTAAATCAAGCATCCAATAGCTTGCTGATAGAGAAAAACATCAAATGCATCTCCAGCATCCTAAAGACTCATCGTAAACATGTCTCCATAGGAGTGGCAATAGGCTTACAGTCTTCAAGGCTGAAACACTGCAATAATGTGTCAATATATTTCGTTTGACACAAAGCTATTCCACCATCAACATGCATAAAATAAATGACCAAATAGTGATGCAAATGCCCCAAATCAAACATCTCAAATGAGGCATGTAAATCAGCCTTAAAATCAGCAATATGCCTCTCATGAGGACCAATGAGCAACATATCATCAACATAAACCACAATGATCAGAAGTACATCATTTGCATGCTTAACATATACGGTGCTTTCAGTTGGAATGTTCTCAAAACCATGTGCAATCAGATAGGCATGTATCTTTTCATACCAAGCACATGGTACTTGCTTTAAGCCATATAATGCCTTCTTTAACCTGCACACCTGGTTGTTATGCCCTTTCTGCACAAAGCCATTGGGTGGAAAAACATACACTTCTTCATGTAAGTCGCCATCCAGAAATGCTATTTTGATATCCAACTGATGTACATTCCAACCATGATGAGCTGCAAGTGCACATATGCTACAAATAGTAGTCATTTGGCAAGTAGGTGCAAAGGTCTCATCAAAATCAATGCCTCTTTCCTATGCATAACCCTTTGCAACAAGCCTAGCCTTATACCTATCAATTGTACCATCAGGCTTACACTTTAGCTTGTATACCCACTTAGTCCCAATGACCTTCTTGTCAGGAGGCATGTCACATAAAGACAAAGTACCATTCTTCATTACAGCATCATATTCAAATTGCATAGCAGCCATCCAATTTTTTGAATTTTATGCTTCATCAAACGAGACAGACTCATTCTCATCACAGAGACTAGATGCAACCATATCATAGCAATTTGATGCAAAAGAGGCACTATGAGAGGCTGAACGAGTATGATATGACAAATGTGCATCTAATTTGCTATCACGCAAAGTCTACACCATCCATTTTGGCATAGTTTTTGCTTGCTCAATATCAGTTCTCACATCAACAAGTGCATCATGTAAATTTGCATCAGAAATGGAATGATCTGGATCATCACATGAAACCTACTAAGGCTGAGAAGTTGCCTCATTAGGACTAGCACTAGATTGTCCACCTGTAAAAAGAGGCAGCAAAGTATCATACATGTCTTTGGAGCTAACAGATTTCTCTTTAGTACATGAAAGCAATGGCTAAATAGCATCTTCCACAAAAACAACATCACGGCTAACCAGAATGCATTTAGCATGTGGATGATACAGTCGATAGCCTTTACTTTTAGAACTCTACCCAACAAAAATACATTTTACTGCTTTATCATCGAATTTTTTGTGATTTGTTCAAGCACTAATGCATATGCCAAAAAACCAAAAACACGACGATGAGCAACAGATGGCTTGCGATCATGCCAAGCCTCATATGGAGTGATAGACTGCATTGCTTTAGTGGAACACCTGCTACACACATAATAGCCTCAAGTCAGAAACTATGTGGTAAGGCCTGACTCTTAACCATATACCTCGCCATATCCATGAGTCACGTGTTCTTTCATTCAACAACTCCATTCTATTGAGGTGTATACAGTACTATACATTAGTGTTTTATCCCATCTCCAACCAGAAATGCATTAAAATCAGAAGACATATATTCCCCTCGATCAAAACGAAGGGTGCCCATTTTACATGCTAACAGATTTTCAACCAAAAACAAAAATTGTTTGAAGCACATGAACACTTCCGACTTTGCCTTCAATGGATATACCCATGCATGCCTGGAAAAATCATTGATGAAATTCACGAAGTAAAGATAATTTCCAAAAAGAGGTGTCTGCATAGGACCACAAACATCTCTATGTACAAGTTGCAGTTTCTGAGTATACCGAACTAAACCATCTTTTGGAAAGGAGGAACGTTGCATTTTGCCCAAAATACAGCCTTCACAAACATGTTTTCCAGGTGCCTCAAGTTTTGGCAAAGAGGACACCATTTCAAATTTCTACAGGCGTAGCAAACTAGCAAAATTGAGATGACCAAAGCATGCATGTCAAAGCTTTGCATCTGACATAGCCTGAGAATCATGTACTACACATGCCGAATCATTTACATATCTTTCATAGTCTACAAGCTTATACAGCCCACAACATAAAATGCGAGAAACAATAATCATGTCGCCATGTGATAGATCATGAATTGTACATCTCTCATCAATAAATTTCACAATCAAGCCAATCTTGGATAATGCAGAAATTGATAACAGATTTTTCTTGATCCCTGGCACAAACAAAACATCTGATAAAGTGAAAGAACTACCATTAGAAGTAGTCAAAATGATCTTACCAACTCCCATAATAGGATAAGAGGAGTTGTTGATGCATGTAACAGTATTCCCTATAGGGGCAGGCTCGAAAGAAGAGAAGAAACTGCGCTGCAAGGTAATACGTTTGGTCGCCCCACTGTCAAAGTACCAAACATCTGAGTCTACTACAGACATGCACTGCTCATGAGAAGATGGGTGAAAACTGCAAACAATAGTAAACTCCCATTCTTCTTCCTGCACAAGATTAGCAAACTCAATTTTTGGTGTAGAGGCCTCTGCAACAACCATTCCAGCCTCTTTCTTCTTTGCCTCTTTAGTTGCCAATTTTGGATAGTTCTTTATGATATGATCATTTCCTTTACAGTACTTGCAAAACAATTTCTGCTTTTCTGATTTCTTATCATCTTTGTCTTGTTTTGGATAATTCTTTATGATATGATCATTTCCTTTATAGTACTTGCAAAAAAATTTCTTCTTTTCTGATTTCTTATTATCTTTTTCTTCCCTCTTTGATTGTGCAAAATTAGCAGATTTTTGCTTACTAGTTGAAGAGCTCCATTTTCCTTTGCCCTTCTGACGATCCACGAAAGCTTGATTTGCAACATGCATAATGGACCTCTTCTGCTTGGACTGATCCTCCTGCAACCTAATAGAGACTAACTCCTCAAATGACAAGGCATTTGGATTGCCTTTCATCATCAACCAAAGAGTAGAAGCAAAACTCTTATATGAATCAGGAAGACCATTCAGAACGGTCTCCACAAGTGAGCTATCTGGTATACCTTCATCAGTAGAAATCAATTGTTCCTTCAAGTCTTTGATCTTTGTTAGAAAATTGTCCATAGAATCACCTTCATTCATGTGCTAACTCTCCAACTGTTTTCGGAGGTAAGCAACACGAGCCTCATTCCTAGCTTGGTACAATGTGGTAAGTGTATCCAAGCATCCTTGGCTATTCTGCAAGAGAAAATGTGAGGAATAATGGCATGTTTGACAGACAAAGCTATCAATGCATGTGCTTGGGCATCTCTGCCATCCCAACAAATTTGTTCTGCAGTAGGTGTAGCAGAAATTGCAGCACGAACAGGAATATGCAGAATATCATCATCTTCGACACCTTTTGCATCAGCTTCAGTACGTGCAGTTGTAACAGTTGTAGGTGTGATAGGACGTTTTTCAACACCCTGCACAATGTTCCACAGTCCTTTTGCAACCAATACATGTCGCATCATATAAGCCTAGAACGATTAGTTGGTACCATCCAACTTATCCTCAACAGCCAACATACGAAATACATCACTGCTTTCAGCCATGGCCAATGACTAAAATACCTTGATGTGGAAAATTGAATGTATCTTAAAAAGTTGAACGGAGCTACCCATATGAGTTGTGCTAAACCTGTAGCAAACTTCGAGATGCTTATACTGGCAAACCGAAACTGGTATAGATCTTTGGCAAAAAAAGATGAAATAGCCTGCACAAGCATTGCAATATTGCATTCAGAGGCCGAAAATTTATGCAATTCTGAGACTGCAAACAGAGGAGTGTCGATGATGCCGTAGATGAAGTGGCGACCTGCTCTGATACCAATTGTTGGAGTTAGACATCTGCGGAAGTACACAAACAGCACAAGGAAGAAGGAGAAGCTTGGAGCACAACACACAATACTGAATGTATTACTAGAGAATGTACAAAGATAAGTATCCCATTAGGGCAATATGCGTATATACAAGTCGGGGGGAAGAAACCTCCTAAAGAGGGAAAAAAGTGCCCCGGTGGTCCTAGTGTGTTCACACACATCACTACCTAAATATATCAACAACATGTTGGAGGAGATGGTGGATAGATTCCAGAGATGAAGTGGTGCTCCAAAACCCTACTTCACACTAGCCAAGAACAATTTGTGGAGAGTGTAGTAGGCCCCTTGAGCTTCCTAATGATCACAAATAATCACATATGTGCTTCGGAGCATGATCCTCTAATCAATGGATCAAAACATGTAAGTAGAAAGTTCAATCAAGAGCTTAGACTTGCTATTTCGGTCTCTGCATATGTTAAGTAAAATGAACAATGCTCTCATCCTCCTAGTAATTAGCCAAATTCCTTTTAGTAGTATCTAGCTAACTTAGATAGCTACCAGTCATAAGTTATTTCAATAAAAAAGATCAAATTTACATTGAGAATGGAGCTTAGCAAGTCACAGGTCTATCCCGACATTTATGGGGTGCTTTAGTATGGACACAAGTGTAGCTCAGTGATGAGTAGCACCTCCTTTAATGTCAATCCGGGAAGACATGAGGATGGTATGAAGACCTCGAGCAAGTGGAGGCACAAGTGCGTGAGTGAGAAGCACACAAACATGCACACACATACACACACACGCGCACACACGGCAACACAAAGAGTGAGAAGCAATGGAGTTCTTAGATTACTTCCAAAAAGCTCTTACAAGTTCATTTCACTTACAATCTAACCTCAAAAATGAGCTCTCTAGCTCTATTTATAGTTTTTTACTAGGTTTTGGCCCTGTCCAGACCTAGTGTCCGACCTAGTTAAAAATTAGGTTCCAGGGCCAATTTGAGGGCTTAAACGGAGTCTAAAAAATACGAAAATTGATATGTAGGCACTTCTAAGGCTCCTCAAGCTCGAGGACTCCTTGGCTTGTACAAAATGGAGCTACAAAAATATGAAATGGTATTTACAATGATTGTTAGTGATAAGAATCACTGTTATAAAGATGTTGATTTGGAAAAATTTGAAGGGCCTATCTGCCAGATTTGCGTCGACTGCTTTGTCTACTTAATCCTTCACCTCGCTCTGACTCTCTCCGCTGGCTTCCTTGTCTAGTCAGTCCTTGGGTGCCCATACTGCTCTCAACACCCCCCCCCTCTCTCGCGTCTGTCGTCCCTGACAGACCCTTGTTGCTGGGAGTGTTGGATGTAATATTCCACAACCTGAGTGGCAAGCTGATGTTCTTGTATGCGTAGTCCTCTGGCCAAGTCTGTCATCATACGATCCCAATCAATTGGTCCTGGAATGTCCGAATGTGGCAGACGTAACTGATCTGCATGGATCGCTTGTTCTACTGCAAATAGATGTAGCAAATGTGTGGGTCTGGGAATGAAAATTTCTGAATGATATTCCCAGAATCCCGTAGAGAACATTTCCTCAAATGTCTGCTTGAAGCATGCGGGTAAGTACTTTATTCGTGCATGCCAGGCAAAGATTATAGTGACCGAGGGAGTCTGGCTCATGTCGTAGACTAAATCCTTGTTACCTTGGGAGAATCCAGGGGCAGAGATGTATGGAGCTTGTACCATCCGAAAGGTTTTGAAGACAATGGTCATGAGCTCGAATATTTTCATACACATTTTTGCTGCTATGTCGGGTACATTATTTAGACATGTAGACCAGTGCCGAATTGTTGATACCATGTAGGCTACGGTTGGGGTCCCTCGAGGTGGAGCAAAATATGGATAGTTAACCCAAGCCAAGCATCCTTTATTGTTGCGTACCTTGATCGCAAATGCTTGCCATGATCTGCGACGTACCATTGGGCAATAACATGGATTATACTTGATATACAGTGGCATGGTTGCCCAGGTGCTCATCATCTCAAGGTAGTCGGTTAGTAGACGTGCACGCCAATTAGGCTGGAAAATCGAGCCCGCACGTGCATCTGTCGGTAAGTCCTCTGGCTCAAATTGAGTGGCAAATGTGGGCTCCTTCCTTGTATGTCTTTTAACTTCTGCATTATAATCATGTAGCAAGACAAAATAAGGCATGTATTGCGACTCTGATGTTGTGATTAACCGTTGGTGGCATAGGTTCTGAAAGTAAGAAGACCGAAGGATAGTTTCTTCCAGATTTGTGAGAGATTGCATTTGCACGGCAACGCGATCATCATGTGTCTTACCCACTTTCTCGACCCTTTTTACCCAATCTGGAACTTGAATTTCTAAAGTGTCCTATCCTTCCTCTGTAGTCCGACCACCGGGTGTTGGCATTGGCTCGTACGGCTCTTCATAGCTGTCATCGACGGGGATTTCCACTATTGTTTCAGGTTCTGGTTCTTCAGTGGGTGAGGGTGGCCTTTCATATGGTGCGAGGCGTGCTTGGAGTTCTGCCACCTGTTTCCGGAGGGTCTCTACTTCTTCTGTAGAGTGTTGCAAGATTACCGGCTCTTGTTGAGCTCTGGGGGCACTGGCTATCTGTTTCTTTAGGTCTGCACATTCAGTCTCTAACTTTTCATATGACTCCAAGAAATTTGCATGCTCCTCAAGTAAGATGCGAATGTCTTCCGATGGGACTGCTCTATACTTGGTAGGGCTAATGGTTGCTCCTGCAGTTCCTTCCATAGCCGCTTCAAAGTTGTCTTGGTTTTGTTGTTGAAGCCTCTTGTTCTCTTCTAGTGCTGCTGCCATATGCTTCCTTAATAGCCCAAGGTTGCGTCTGAGTGTAGCATTAGATATCATTTGCGCTTGGAGCACTGTTTCTAGTTCCTTGACTGCTTGATCATCTACTGTCGATGTCTTTGATTCCAATTCGGAGTGAGCCTGCTGTAAGGTGGTATGCTCGGTTAGGAGCGTTTGGTAATCAGCTTCAAGAGTGGTGACTCTAGCTTGCAGACGCTGAGATTCTGCTTGGAGGGCCGTAGTGCGTTCTTCCAATTGATGGTATTCTTGTTGTAGTTGATGTGCACACTGAAGTAATGTGTTGAACGTGCTATTTACATTATGAAATGCAAGGGGAAAAGTTTGAAATGTAGGGGAGGTGGGATTGGGAAGGGAGATAGTGAATGCTGTGTGTGCCAATGATGTGGTGAGTGGTGAGGTGGGGGGTAGTGGAGGGGGAGATGGTGGAATCGTGGGGAGAGGTGCTGTGGTGGGTGAAATGTCCATTGGGTCAGACAGAGTGGTGTGTACAGGGGCTACCATGTAGGTGGGTATGGTAGGTGAAGTGAGTGTGGTGTTCGTGTAAATTGATGTCGTTGCGAACAGCAGGGAAATGTGCCTCTGAAACATTGGAGAGCGGATGAACTGCTCCACAAAGGACGGGTATTGGGGTGGTGAGGTTAGGTTGAAAGAGGCGTAGGGGCCAGATGGGAAGTGAGGGTCATGGAATGGAGGTATCCGTATTGGGGGACAGGCTGGGAAACACAGGGTGCCTTCTGTGGGTGCAGGGTTTCCAACCACACTTGGGATTATGGGATGACCCATTATGGGTTCTGAGGATAGAAGGTTTGAAGTGTACAAGGGATTGGTGACGAAAGATAAGAGGGTGTCTTGTGAGGTTGGTTCTCGAAAGGAAAATGATGTGACTGAGGGTGGGTTATAAGTGAAGGTAGAGGTGATGACTGGCGTTTCTTCCATGGTGGGAGGTGGTGGTGGGGGTGGAGAAGGTGGTGATGGGGGATGCTGGGGTGAGATGGGTGATGTCTGAACGAAGGTTTCGGCAGAGAGGTCAATGGTGGTGGTGGGGTTAGCTGTGGCTTCAATGGTTACCTCTTGTTCTATGACAGGCATCCTGATAGTCTTACCTGCTCGTGGTAATGTGTCGACTCTGCGTTTGTCATACCTCACGGACTGGCGGACTGCAGTGTGGACAGCCTCCGGAACTCCTAAAGACTCTGACACTAATTTGAGGGTGTCAATGAAATGTTGATCCACCCCATCATCTGATAGCATTTCTTGCATCAAAGCTTGACCTGACACAAGAGAGAGTTGATGCCTTTCTTGCACTGCTTTGATTGTGTCGTATAACCTTTGTAGTTGAGCTGTATATGCAGGTGCACCTACAATTTCTGGCACTTCTTGTTGCTCATCATGATGCTCTTGATCATAATCCTCCTCATCTTCCTCCTGTTCTTCATCTTCATCATCCTCTTCATCCACTTCAACTGTGGTGACAGGTACTTGGGCGGTTGTTGCTTGCGTTTGCACATTCTCCACTTGTTGTGCCTCTTCTGCCTCCAGCTCTACATCTTGTAATAATTGTTCGAAATCTTCATTCGTGAATTCTTCCAAAGGTGCACCACTGGGAAATTCAAGATCGGTTGGGATGGGAGGGAATATCAAGGTAGAACCATCGGTGCTGCATCTTGGAAGTCGGAGTGTGAATGGTCAGACTCTTCGGGGTGGAGGGGTGACGTCTGGTGTTAGGGTGGCTCCACGTGGTTGAGCACATGGGACTTGGACAGTGCCTCTCATCTTCTTAGAAGGGGGTCAAGTGGATGTCCTGCCTCTAAACTGCTCTACACGATTCCACATTAGGGCCCGTTGAATAGGGATGTCATAAGCCAAACACCTATAAATTATTCTCGTCAGAGCACAACATCCATATAAAACCTGTTTCCGCGGCCATCGTTTGTGAGCTAGGTGTATCTGATCAATTATCCAGTGGGGTAAGTTGATGGTGAGGCTCTGTGTCTCTGCCAGATACAAACTAAACCAAATCTTTTTAGGCGGCATGGTGAATCTATCTTGGGTAGGAAAAGCAAAGTGTTGCATGCACATGCGAAGGTGTATTGCAACATTAGGCGTCATGGACACCATGTCCTTGAGTTTGGTGAGGCTTCGATTCTTCATGTAATCCGGCACTAGGGTTTCCTTCTCTGTAGGAATATGCATTCCGCGCATATCTAGGGCCTCTCTCACCAAGTAGTTGGATAACCTAAACCTCTTGAGCTCATTTCCTTTTGTTAGAGATGGGATCACAAATGAGCTTGCACCTTTTGGGTTCTTGTTTGGGGTCAAGGTGTTGATGAGATAGTAGCATCGCATGAAGTCATGCTTTGGGAGCCGTGCACTGAAATATGCATTCAATCCTGCCTTCTCCCATACCGAACGTAGACCTTCTGCATTTTGTAACTTCTCGAATTCTCTTGCAAAGAAATGGTATTTACCTTGCTTCCCATTGAAGTCCAACTCTGATTCCCATAGGTATGTTCCCTCTCCCAAGGGTCCTGCCACTTCACTAAACCAGTGGGAAGTTTTTCCGATGGGCATGGTATGGCCACTGGGAGGGTCCGCTATAGGTATGATTTTGATGGCCTGCAATTCTTCTGGTCTTTCATTTGTCTCAGGCAACACGGGTAAACTGTCTAAGTCCACCACTTGCTGGCTCGTTTTTGTTTGAGAGCTAGTTCCTGCCGCCTCAGCCATGTTGAAAACTTCGCAGCTGGTTCTGTGAGAATATATGAATAGATGTTAACATTGCAATGGACACAAAAATGACACTGTGTCCCCATTACAACATTAACATGAGGTTCGGGAGAGGTTAGGGGGTTAGTAAGTGCTCGGTGCTTGTGTGTGTAGTTAGGAATTGGGTAGACCTAAGAACTAAGTGGAATGATGTGATGTGAGAATGATGTAGTTAGTAGGTGGACATGGATTTACAACTGGGGGGGGTTTATTACAAGTTTTAGGTTGCCAAATGCAATGGATAGGTTTTGATCTTGACTTTGTGGAGACTCTGGAGAGTGTGATAGGGTATTTACTTGAAAAATGGGGCTTTTTAGGGACCCATTTACAAGTGATTCTACTTGTGCTCATGGAAGAATACGTGTTAGTGCGTGATGTGTAAGACTGGGCCTCAGATGTTCGCGTGAGTGAAACATGTTGTACAGGGTTTGGCCTTGGTGTAGCTATTTGAGCCCGCAAGCAAGCCTTAGGCACCCAGATTTGTCGTGATTGTGGGCTGGCCTTCATTGACTTCTTGGGTACCCAAATAGACTTCACTTTCGCAGAAGAATTTATGAAGGACTTCTTATTAGTGTCGTGTTGTTGATTACTAATAAGAGGTTTTGGCCGTGGGGTTGGCCTGGTCGGAACAGGGTGTTCGCCTTTTCGCCTCCATACTTGTTTCATCGGCTGAAACAATCTGCTTTGCTCCTTTGTTTGGCCTCCAGTATAGGTAGTGTTCTGCTTCTTCTGTATTCGATCTGCCTTTGGTTGCTGCATCCCTCTGGCCCTTGGAACAGAAGGAAGTGCCTTCTTATCCTTGACTCCGTTGTTGAGATAGTCCTCTTTCTGTATCACACTGTTTTGGACAAGAATAGCATGGTCAACTTCCTGTGCACCCCTGGAAGGACCAGGAGTTCGTGCCTTACCTAGTTCCTTGAGTGCCTCATTTTCCAATTCAACTGTAATTCGACTATGATTTACCCATACCTGAAGAAGTCCACTTCTTAGGTTTAGGTTGACCGCATGATCATAGATCCAGTCCTGACCCAAGACAAGAGGCTCAATGAGGTCCTCATCTTGACACACTAGTACTTTGATTGTCATTACTTCATCTTGAATGTAGATGGGAAGTTCCACCTCGCCCATGCAAGGGGTTTCCACACCTCCCAATCCTATGAGATATGCTTCTATAGGATTGACCGTTAATTTCAACTCTTGACAGTAAGACAATTTTACAGCACTAGTGGCTACACCTGAGTCAATCAAGGCTCTTACAGTCCTTGCACCCTTTCCTTGTCCTATATCTAAGGTTATAAAAGGACGTCGATCAATTATCCTATGAGAGCTGATACCTGAAACTTCACACATAGCCACGTGATATCCTTGGTCTGCATATGCACCTAGCCTAGGTTGCTCTCTTCCTTGTCTTCTTAATTTCATTCTCCGTATGCGCTCTAAAGCTCCTGCTTGAGCTTCTTCTCGAATTTGCTTTTCTTCTTCTTTGCGTTTCTTAGCAATATTGAGTCGACTTAGCATTTCCTCTGTGAGAGGTTCCTGGTACAACTTGACTCTGCATCCGCTAATGTAGCTCGGGAGAACATCGCCTTCTAATGTGGCTAGTTGTACTGCTCCACTTGTTGAGATTCTATTAATGATCATGGGTCCGTAGCCTCTTTTCTCTAGCTTCCTCGCATGTTGTTTCAAAGTGTAGACTAGTACTAGGTCTCCTGCTTTCAAGCCTTTATCCTTAACGTGGGCATCAAAGTATGCCTTCTGTCGTTTCTTAGCTGCATATATCCCTGCAGTCGCCCTCAGTCTTGTTTCCCCTAATCGTTCAAGGTCAAAAAGTCTAGAGGAGAGTTCATGACCCGTCCATTCATGCTCTTGTGCTACTTTCAATGTAGGTATTAAGAAGTCCAACGGTAGCACTGCGTTTTGACCAAATACCATCTGAAAGGGGGTGGCTTGGAACATAGGCTTCAGTGGCATCCTTGCGTATAGGGTACTGAGTTCTCTGACAAACATCACACCGTTTCACATAGGTATGTGCATCCATGTGAAGGGTTGGCCACCAAAAGCCCGCAAATAGTATTGCCTTGATTACCCGATCTGGTCCAAAGTGTCCCCCTGCTACACCTTGGTGAGCAGTATCCAAGATTTTGAGATATTCACTCTCATGGACACATAGTCTCAGGTAACCATCTTTACCACGCTTGTATAGATTATCACCAATGAGTGAATAATCATGGGCTTCTTGTTCTAAACTCCTTTGCCTAGCCAGAGTCATGTCTGGAGGGAATGTTCTTGTCCTTAAGAAGGATACTAGAGGTTCACTCCAATCTGGCACTATGGACACTTGATAAAGAGTGGCATGTTCCACAGGTGGTTTAGTGTAGCAGATTGGGCATTCCTTGCACAACTTTTGGACATCAGCCTCCATAGTCGGCCAATGCACTCCGAGTCTCCTTAGTGTCTGTAAGGTTCGTTGCTTTGAGTAGTGTTGCACTAACGCACCTACATGTGCTAAATGCAACCATTTAGTGTACTCGTCCTCTTCTACACAACAAGCCAAGATCCCTTGATCTATCTGTTTGTACATGCTTCCTGCCATGATATGGTACTTCTGGGCTTTTACTACCTCTCTACCTTGAGTGTTTATTACTGGATGGTTAGGCCCGTATGTCAATACTGGTACCAATGGCTTAGCCCACTGCGGTACAACTTCCAAATTAAACAAGTAAGCATCAGGAAGGTCATCTGACACTCCTTGTGGGGCTTCTCCAGATGTGAGCCCAGAGAGATGATCCGCTCTCAAGTGAGTTTTCCCTTTCCTTACTACAACCTCGAATTCATATTCCATTAGCAAGAGAAACCATCTTACTAATCTTTCTGTATTGCATGGCTTGTTCACGAAATATAACAATGCTTGGTGGTCAGTAAAAAATTTAAACTTGTTTGCAAGAAAATAGTGTCTAAATTTCTTAACTGCATATACCATGCCTAAGCCTTCTCTCTCATTAGTGGTGTAATTTCATTCAGCTGCATTCAATTGTCTATTGGCATAGGCAATTGGGAGATCCATATTACCTTCACCAGTAGGTTGTGCGAGTACACATCCAATAGCGTAATTGGACGCATCCACATGAACATGGAATGGCTTGTTCCAATCTGGTGTGGTCAAGATTGGTGTTGGACATAATCTTCGTTTAAGCTCCTGGAAGGAATTCTCACATTCATCAGTCCACTCAAAGTTAGTTAGAAGTCCGTACATGGGCTTTGCAATGACAGCATACATGTGAATGAACCGGCGGTAGTAACCACAATGCCCCATGAAAGCTTGTACTTCCTTGACATTCCTTGGCCTAGGTAGCTCTGCTATGGCTCTCACTTTCTCTTCATCAATGGATATGCCATTCTTTGACACTATGTGTCCTAGAATCTTGCCTTTCCTGACCATAAAGACGCACTTTTCTGGGTTTAGGCAGACTTGATATTCTCTACATTTGTCAAAGATTTGTCTGAGTTCGGGAATATGGGTTTGCCTAATGTTGGAATGAGCACAAAGATCATCAACATAGACTTCTAAGTTCTTCCTCAGGAACTCTTTAAACACATGGCACATCAGTCTCTGGAAGGTTGCAGGAGCATTGGTAAGCCCAAATGGCATTACACGAAAGGCAAATATACCCCACTCTGTGGCAAAAGCTGTCTTATGCTGATCTTCTGGAGCTATGGCTACTTGATTGTAGCCCGAAAATCCATCGAGGAAGTTGTAAACTTCCTTGCCTGCTACTCTTTCTAAGAGATGCTCTGTGATAGGAAGCGGATAGTTATCCCGAATTGTGGCTGCATTAACCTTCTTCAAGTTAATGCACACACGCAGCTTTCCGTTTTTCTTGGGCACCACTACAATGGGGGATACCCACTCAGTGTGCTCAATTTCATAGATGAATCCAGCTTCTACCAGTCTATCTATCTCCTCTTTGATCTTAGCAGCGTAGTTATCATTATATGTATATGGCTTTTGTTTAGAGGGTTTGGCATCTGAGGTCATGGGGATAGTGTGTGAGCATATGTCTGGATCAACCCCCTTCAAATCCTTGTAACTCCAAGCGAACACATCTCTGTATTCTCTTAGCAAGGCTATTAACGCATGCTCTTCTTCCTCTGTTAGGTCATGGCCTATGTACGTGCATCTCTCCTCTCCTTCTTCTAGGGCCACTACTATTTTTTTGGTGGTTTCTTTGTTATCATAGGCCTCTCCTGATTGCGCCTCTCGTTTAGGCATTCTGATCATGACTCTCCTGTCATCTATCTCATACTTCTTAAAAATTTTTGGGACCTCAAACAAAGATTCTTCCTCTTCTGGTGTGACTTCTCTCTTCTTTCTTTTCTTTCCTTCTTCCTTCGGGGTCACATGTGTGGCTAGCCTTACATCATTTGTAAGCTCTCCATACCTCTGGGGTAGAAATTCTACTTCATAGAAGTATTCTTCATCTGATGCAAAAGGTGGGTCCATAATGATTGACTCTAGATCGGAGTCACTTACATCCTCAAATGCATCAGGGCTAGGTTCACACTCTTCTAACACTGCCTCTCCCATGATTGGCTCTATGGAGAAGACTGAAATGTCATAGCCATCTTCATCACAGTGAGGTGTCCATTGTTCTTCATTGATGGCTACATCCATTGTTGCTAGGATTTCTGCCCAGCCGTGGGGTTCAAATTCTTCGTCAGGAAAAACTACAGGCGCATAGGCTGGGTCTTGAATTGATCTATGTGTTTCTTTTGCACCTATCTCTCTGGCTTCTTCTCTCTTCTCTTCTTCTACTGCTACTTTGCACATCCATAAGTGGGTGTCTTCATGCATCCATGAGGATCCTGATCCTATGGAATGTACCGATTCTGTATCATCTTTGGCTCTATGGATGGGATTCCATTGGATAGGAGGGACATCTCTATGAGAGTAATCTTTGAGATTCACTTTGGTCGTAATACCTAAGTGTTGTAGGTACAAAGAATTGGTTCCCCAGTCCTGTACCACTTGTAACTGTCGCATAAATGGTCTTCCCAAGATCATTTCATAGGCATGATTTTTGCTGAAGTCACATATAGCAAATGTGTGCTCGAACTCAACACCACAGGTGGTGAGAGTTATTCCTTCTAACAACCCTAGCGGTCTCTCTATGTGACCATCGGCCATTTGCAATTTCATCCTCGTGGGCCTGAGTGCTGGCTTGCCCCAACGCTTCCATAGGGAAGTGGTAGCCATTGCAACACCTGCACCTGAGTCTAGAATGGCCTTTGTGGTGTATCCTTGATGGGTGATAGGAAGATATGTGTTTCCCTCTTCGCCCTCACTCATGTCTCCTATCTTGTCCAAGGGTATTTCTGGCACTGTTCTCTGGGATCCTACCTGGGAACAAGGTTTTGCTATCTCTGGAACTTGTTTGGCTACATGTTTCCATAGCTCTGGCCTTACTTTGAGTAGCTCTTCTAAGGTGAGGTTGCACTGTACTTTAGTGTTTTTCACTACCTCAGTGTTCCTAGGTATGATCGAGTCTTCGTTTCTTACCATGACCGTGGGTGCTCTCATACAAGTAGACTTAGCTTCCCATGGGCCTTTGAAGTGGGGTAATTCTTGTAAAGAATTAGACTCAAAGTCTAGTCTTTCCTGAGATTGGGTGCTCTCCTGCTCCTCATAAATGGATGGGATGTCTTGTGGGAATTGGTCATGTGCATCATCCACAAGTTCAATGGGAGGAGGGACTTCACTTTCCTTAGCCCATTTGTCTTCTTGAATCTCGCGAAGGAATTCTGGTGTGAACCGATTCATAGAAGATGATGTGTCTGGCTCCGTAGAGTTAGGCACATAGGCTTCAGGCACATAGGCTTCAGCCACATAGGCTTCCCGAGCAGGAAGACTTGCTCCTTTATTTGCCTTGTCCTTATGTTGAGAGGCTGGTTCCTTTTCTGATTGTGCAATTAGCTTCTCTATTCTTTCTAACAGCCCATCAAAGTGCAACTGTGTCTTCGCTGAACTAGAGATGTTAAATAGGCGACTGGCTTCAAACATGGTCTGAGCCAATTCCACCATCTTAGCACAGATTTTGGTTCATTCTAGCTCTAGTTCTGCTCTAGGGTAACACTTTTCATGATCAGTTACGGTTGGCCCTTCTTGAATTCTGGCCTAATATGCTTTAAGCATCATGTTTAGGTCCTCGGGAGTGGGATCTGCTAGGACTGATCCTACTCTTGGGGGTGGTGGGTTTAGGTGAGGCGGGTTGGAAGGTGGCGGTTCTGATGGAGTTGGGAATGGTGGAGGTGATGGAGGTGGGGCAGTGTGAGAGGGAGTTTGAGATGTGAGTTCAGTTATCCTGGCCTTTGTTTCTCTGAGGCTTTCCTCGAGTTCACTCATCTTTTTTGCCCACTGCCTTTTCATTCTTTCACGACTATCTCTCCAAGCTCTCGTCCCTTTCTTTGTCATGCTCTCTGTTTCACTAACATCTGGGCTCTTTTCCTGGCCTACCCCTTGGTTTTGCTGCACTGCTTGAGCTCTAGTGACTACCTGTACGGGTGCAGTGGAAGTGACACTTCCTATGGAATCTACCACTAACCCAATAACGTTAATAGGAGTGATTTTTGGCATATTATTAGGATTCTTAGGGCAGTCTCGTAAGAGATGCTCCTTTCCACACTCTTGGCAAAAGCCCTGGATCGTTACTGATTGGGTTTGGGTAGGTGCGGGCATGGGGCAGTCACAAATGAGGTGATCTCCCTGACATCTGTAGCATGGTCCTCTAGGGAATGGGGGTCTTACTTGCCTAGGTTGAGGTCTAGGGTTGGGGTTTGCATACATGATTTTTGTGTAATCTGACTCCCAACTAGGTTCCTTTGGCTCTTCACTGTAATAGGACTCACCATGTTCTGGAGACTGCATGTAGTAGGCCTAGGGGCTGTCAATATGCGTCGAATCAAAGCTATGGTCACTCGGGTCACTTTCAGAAAGCAATGGTGTTACAGGGACTATAGCTCTATTCAGGTTCTCTTCTGTAGCTGCATATTTTACTGGGATTACATTAGCTGGGGCAGGGGGTTGTTGTGTTAACATAGGTTGAGGCCTTTGTTGGTTTTGGTAGGGTTGGTAGGTTTGTTGAGGTCTCACATACTGCTGAGGTGGGTACTGGTTCCGATATCTTCGTTGTTGAGGGTATGGTTGTGGGTACGTCTATCTAACGGTTTGCTTATTGTAGGGACAATCTTGCGCGGTGTGATTGGTGTACCTTCGTTCTATGGTGCAGTACTGGCTACTAGGATTAACTTGGGGTTGAGCCATAATGGGACAGACATTCGCCATGTGGTCGCCACCACAAGTATAGCATCTTTTCACAGGGGCAAACCTTGGGATCTGTTTGCTAGAGACGCCTAGTTTTTGTGCCACTTTCTCAGCGAGTTCCTCAATTGATGTGGATTGCATGGAAGAGAGGCTAGAGGCACTATCAGAATCTTTGTATATTTTGGAAAGCTCTAACTCCTCCCCTAGGTTATCCTCGATGTCAATGCACATGCGTACACACTCTTCTATGGTTCTAGGGTCCTTCAAGTACACATAGGATCTTAACTTTGTACTCAGCAATCCATCCAAGAATAAAGCCACTTGCTTAGCTGGTGTGGGGAGCTCCGGAACAGGGCATCTTTCAAGATATTGCCTAAATCTTCTTGCTGCAAGTCTCACGGTCTCTTGAGGGGTGTGAATCAATGAGGAGGTATTATGTCTTATGCCACTCTTAGAGAATTCAATAATGAAAGCCTCTAGGAGTTGGTCTATGCTCCTGAACTGTCTCTCATTCAATGGTTGGAACCACGTAAGGGCTGTGTTCCTAAGGGTTAGACCAAAGGCATTATATTGTGTGAATAGGTCCTCCACTTGTTCTGCTCTCAAGACTTTCCTAAACTATGCCACATGATCGTATGGGTCTCCTGTGCCATCAAAGTAATTCTTCATGGACTTAACTAGCTGAGTCGGTCTCAAAGTCCTTGTGTGCTCTCTAGGTCGTGGTAGAGGGAACTAATCCGCATTTCTTTGATTCCTGTGAGCTCTAAGTATCTCAGGTTCCACCCTATTTGTCTCCACTCTCGTTCTTTCTCTGCCCCCTGGGTTAGCAAAGCTTACTTCTGGCCTATCTCTACTTCTATCTCTTTGAGTTCCATGAGCTTGGGATGTTCCCGCTCCAGGGTGACCATAGGACACATTTGATCTTGGTTGGGGGAAAATAATTTCACCTTTCCAAGTGTAAGCATGCCTATCATTTTCTGTCACCACAAAGATCCTCTCTGAAGCGTGATCTAAGTAGGTCACTTTGCCTGGGCTATCAGGATCCTTAAACTCATAGATCATGATTGTTCCTATATCAATTGGCCGATCAGATTTATACCTCCAAAAGGCTTCGTCAGTTTCTCGGTTCAGAAGCAGATCTATGCTCTTATTATCTTGGGGAATCCACTCTGGTGTGATAATCCTAGTGAGAACAGATTTGCCTCGGGGGGTCCTCAGTTCTTCACCCCTGTTTCCTTGCTCTAGGTCACCTAAGTCCGTTCCTGGGATCTCATTCCCAAATTCATCAGTCCTATCTGGGTGATTGGTGACTACATATATTGTCCCTTCCTTGTCTAAGTAGGCTCCGTTTTCGAACTTGACAGCTGGGCGCTCTAGTCCAATGGATTGATCAGGATTCTTTATCTGTACCACATATCTTCCTAGGCCGTCCTCATAGATGCTAGCACCTAATCGGTTGGTCCTAAGGTATTCCAACTACGTTTTGTAAGGGCCTTCTACCCTGTGCAAGTATGGCACTCCTGAACTTCCCGTAGGTCTGTCCATGCCTTGAGACATCTCTGATTCACTAGTCTCAGAGCTAGGGTAGTATGAGTGGTGGCTCAACTGCTGGGCCCAAGACCTAGCAGTGTGGTTGACACTAGCCTCTGAAGACCTAAGGCTTTGTCTATCTCTCCCTAGATGTCGCCCTGATCTAAGGTTCATAAGCCTAAATGAATAGCCCAAATTTGTCCAAGTACAACCTCGTTGCTGAGTTCTTTTGTATCAATTACTTGATTCTTTTTTAGTGGGTTACAGCGTTTATAATCTTGTCTGATATCACGTCGTCAAGTATACTTGAGTGTATTTCCGCACTGTAAGTTGATTGTTCCTCATTAGATTTTTCCTTTAAGGTTATCGCATCACGAAGAGATTATGTTTAATCTTGAACTTGAGTGCATAGGTAGTCTTCAACTTGATAAATGCCTATAGCCGCCCTGGCCTACTCCTATAACTAGTTGTTCTTAGCCTAAGCTAGGAATTGACAGAGGGAGTTGAGGATTTTCCAACCTTGAGTCTCTTTCCTTGTGTTGTTGCCCTGGTGTGCCCAGGACGCGTATTCCCAAGCTTGCACTTACTCTTGCTTGAAGCCCTCAAGTGCTCTTACTGGACCTGTAAAAGTCCCATGGTTAGCTCAAGACTTAGATTCAAATGACACAATAGACCACTTTCATGCATATAACTCACAGACCAAATTATCCTTTGCCTTTATGGAAAACAATCCCAAGGATCCCTCAGTTTTCCTACCTCGGGGTATGGTCAACTTCAAAATACCCTATCCCCACGAGCTTTCCAACAAAACAAGAATCACAGCAAACGGATTTCGTATGAGAAAGTTATGTTAGTTCAGGCTTCAGGGATTAAAACAGGGTTCAAACAGGCCAACAGGGCAACAAGTTTTCCTCGGGTTATTTGCCTATAGCCTCCTTATGTGCTCTAGAGTCCATGATCCATGTCCAGAATTAGCCAAAATCTTCAAATTAAAAAACCCCTAAAAAATTGGTCGAAATTGGCTGTCAATCGCGATTGATTGAGCTGTCAATCGCGATGGACAGGTGTCAATCGCGATGGACTGGTGTCAATCGCGATGGACTGGTGTCAATCGCGATGGACTGGTGTCAATCGCGATGGACTGGTGTCAATCGCGATGGACAGGTATCAGTCGCGATTTTTGTGTCGGTCGCGATGGACAGGGGTGTCCGTCGCAATGGACACGTGTCCGTCGGGGTCTGTCAATCGCGATGGACTGGTTGTCCGTCGCGATGGACAGTGTCAATCGTGATGGATGCTATCAATCGTGATGGACTGAAATTTTGCAATTTTTTCAAAAATTTTTGTGGATCTGTGTTGTGCAAGGCCTCTAGTCTACTGTGGTGCACTCAGTTTTACCAAAAGATGAAAGTTTCTGTCAATCGCGATCGACAGAAGCTGGCGACTGCGAGACAAGTCTGCACATTTCCGTACCTGCGCAACGTGCTGGAGGGGATGATACTACTGGAACCTGCAAGAAACTCAACAAACATGCAAAAACAACGCACACAATATCGCTCTCTCGCTCTCTCTCACAAGTGGAATGAGGGAAATGAAAGGAGGAAGGAGATATGATCAAAAACTGAAATTTTTGCGATGATGGAGATGGAGGTGGAAGATGATGGGGATGATGATGGTGATGATGATGATGAAGTAAGGACGAGAAAAGTAAGGAAAAGTAAAGAAATTACCTACAACGCCAACGTCACAACTCTACGTCTTACCATCACACGCTCGTCCTCAAAGCTCGATCCCCGGCAACGGCGCCAAAATTTGGTGTAGCTCAGTGATGAGTAGCACCTCCTTTAATGTCAATTCGGGAAGACGTGAGGATGGTATGAAGACCTCGAGCAAGTGGAGGCACAAGTGCGTGAGTGAGAAGCACACAAACATGCACACACATACACATACACATACACACACACGCCCACACACGACAAGACAAAGAGTGAGAAGCAATGGAGTTCTTAGATTACTTCCAAAAAGATCTTACAAGTTCATTTCACTTACAATCTAACCTCAAAAATGAGCTCTCTAGCTCTATTTATAGTTTTTGACTAGGTTTTGGCCCTATCCAGACCTAGTGTCCGGCCTAGTTAAAAATTAGGTTCTAGGGCCAATTTGAGGGCTTAAACGGAGTCTAAAAAATACGAAAATTGATATGTAGGCACTTCTAAGGCTCCTCAAGCTCAAGGACTCCTTGGCTTGTACAAAATGGAGCTACAAAAATATGAAATGGTATTTACAATGATTGTTAGTGATAAGAATCACTGTTATAAAGATGTTGATTTGGAAAAATTTGAAGGGCCTATCTGCCAGATTTGCGTCGACTGCTTTGTCTACTTAATCCTTCACCTCGCTCTGACTCTCTCCGCTGGCTTCCTTGTCTAGTCAGTCCTTGGGTGCCCATACTGCTCTCAACACCAAGTGAGTAGAAAATGAAGATATCTAGAGATTGAGAAAAGCAATGCAAATGAAACTTTGTAGCTATGAAATAGACAGTATGCTTAATCTATAGGATTTTAAAGCACATCAAATGATCAAATGTGCAGTGAGAACAAGCTCTGAGGTATTCACTATTCTAAGATGGTCATAGTAGGGAAGTGAAGTAGAGATATGATCAATGTGTATGTATTAAATCACATCTAAATAAATTGACATTGGCAATGTACAATTGCACAATGTGAGGGTAGTGAAGTTGCTATAGAATGAGCTCAATATTCTCACAAATCCCTCTCAATTGATCTCTCCAATCGGGACTTTTCATGCGAGTATTTGACTCACTTTTATAGTTGATGTTGGAGCCAAGCTTCAAATTCAAATTCAAATTCTCACCATAAAGTGAGTCCTAGACTTTAAGCTTTATTCTCTCATCTACTTTTTATCAAGGATTTGAGATTTGATTCCTCCTAACTCCACGTAGGGTTAGTGAATCTATCATATTCACTTTTACAAGGATAAACAGTAATTATCTTTTACAATAGAATAGTCATATGTGACTATATGAGATACATGCTAATTATCTAAGTATGAAGACTTGAATTATTTTGCACCAATAGATCCCCCTCAAGCCTAACATGCTTGTTCTTCATTCCTCTTTGATTTCCTGCAAACAGTCATCATCTTGAACCTATTCATCTTAGTTCCATCCAAAGACTTTGTGAGCATATCTGCACATTGCAAATGGTTTGAAACATAGGACAATTGGATGTCCTTGTTGAGTAGCTTCTGTCTTACATAATGGTAGTGCCTTCAATGTGCTTAGTCCTTGCATGGTATACAAGATTATCAGCCAAATGTAGTGAACTAGTGTTATCTCCAAAAATCATTCGAGTATAAGAATGTAACCCCAAATCTCTGTAGAGGAGTTGGAGCCACATAGCCTCTTGTGTTGCATTTGCTAAGCCTCTATATTCTGCTTCTACTGATGACAATGCTATAGTTGGTTGTTTTTTTATGACCATATTATTAGCTTTGATCTTGCAAAGGATAAGTAGCTAGAAGTTCTCCTCCTATCATCCTTGGAGCCAGCCTAATCTGCATCAAAATACATCTTGATATCCAAATCAAAGGTGAATGGATAAAACAACCCCTCATTTATGGTACCATTTAAATATTTTAATATCCTCTTAGCAGCTTCCATGTGAGGCTTTCTTGGTGTATGCATAAATTGGCTTAATGTACTTACTCCATAACATATTTCTACTCTTGTTAGGGTTGCATAATTGAGACTCCCAACATGTCTTTGGTAACCTATAATATCTTTAAGAAGTTCTCTCTCATGAGAACTAAGCTTGTGGTTGAGTTCCATGGATGTACCTACAATTTTAGTATTCTCCATCTTGAATTTCATCAGTATATCATGAATGTATTTCCTTTGAGTAATAAAAACACTATAATTTGTATATACAAGTTCTAATCCAAGAAATTATGTTAAAAAGCCACGATCACTAATCTTAAACTCTTCCATCATCCGAGATTTGATTTGCTTGATGCCATTGGGATCATTCCCTATAATGATAATGCCATCCACATAGACACAAGTAAATAACTTTTGAGTCAGTCTTCTTTATGAACAAAGAAGAATCTGTTTTGCTAGCAACAAATTCTTGATCCTAAAAATATGTGACAAGCCTATGGTTCCCAGCTCCAGGAACTTGGTTTAAACCATAGAGTGCTTTCCTTAGTTTGCATATATAATCTGGTTTGTCCTTGTCTTCATACCCTGGTGGTTGAGCCATGTAAACTTCTTTTGAGATCCATCCATTAAGGAATGCATTCTTAACATCTAACTGATATAAGTTCAAATTCTTTGAAGTAGCAATACTCACCAAAATCTTAATTGTTGGCATCTTAGCCATAGGTGAAAAGGTCTCCTCATAATCCACTCCATGGGTTTGGGAAAACCCCTTTGCTACTAGCCTTGCTTTAGACCTGATTATAGAACCATCTGAGTTCTTCTTGATTTTATATATCCACTTGGATCCTATTACCTTCATGCTTGGCTTCTTGGGAACCAAATCCAAAGTGTTGTTCTCCTGAAGTGCTTCAATTTCCTCCTTCATTACTTCTCTCCATTCTTTCTTCTTATTGGTTTCTTCAACTCAAGAAGGCCCTTCTCACATAGAATCTTTTGTCATGTATACAGAATGCTTCGTGAATAGTGATGTGCCATAGCCATACCTTATAGGTTTTTTACTCTCCCTTTGAGATCTTCTGAGTGCTTGATTGGAGGACTCTAGAATGTCTTCCAATTGCTTGAATTTGGTATTTCCCTTTGACTTCCAAGCCTTGAAGTCAATCTGCTCTTCATCCTCTGAGTTAACATCTTCTGGTATTTGTTGATCTTCTTGAGTTAGAGTTGGAAAATCACTTTCCAAGTCATAAGGTAACTTGATCTTCCTGCAATCATCTTCAAACCATGAATTATTTCATCAAACACCACATCCCTACTAACTATAAATCTTTTATTAACAGGATTGTACAACCCATATCCCTTTTGGTTTTGGTCATAGCCAATGAATATATACTTTTTAGCTTTTGGATCAAGCTTCCCTCTAATATATGAGGGTATATATGCATAATCAATGCACTCAAAGATTTTACAATGGTATAATGAGGGCCTCCTACCATTCAATGCCTCATAAGGTGTCATTCCATCCAAGGATTTGGATGGGAGCTTATTAATCAAGTATGTGGCTATGGAAACAGCCTCTGCCCACAGATAATTTGGTAGTTCTTTTTTCATTCAATATTGATCTTGCAGCCTCTACTATCATTCTATTCCTCCTCTTTGCCATTCCATTTTGTTCAAGATTGTATCTTGTTGTGACCTCTCTTTTTATACCTGTGTCCTGTAAGAATGAGTCAAATTCATGTGAGAAATACTCACCACCTCCATCAAATCTGATTCTCTTCAAGCTTCTTCCTGTTTCGTTATCAACTAATGCCAAAGATTTTTTGAAACATGTGAAGACTTCATCTTTATGTTTCATGAAGTAAAGAATTTTCCATCTACTAATATTATCTATGAATGAAACATAGTACCTTGACCTTGAGATTGATGGCTCTCTGCTAGGATCCCACGCATCTATGTGCAAAAGCTCCAAGTAGTCTTCATACATATATCCTTTTCTATTGAACGGTTGCCTGTGAGATTTGCCAAATTGGCATGCTCCACATTTGTATATCATGTGTTGATTGGACACATTTGGAATGCCAAGCACACTCTGATCCCTGCATATTTGCTTTAGTGTTCTTTCACCTATATGACCCAACCTTTTATGCCATATCTCTAGTTCACATAGGGTTTGATCCTTGTAATTGAATAGTGCAATGTTTCTGGTATCTTTAACTTCAAATGTAAAGAGTCTTCTAGATTTCTCACCTTTTGCAATCCTCTTGAATCCTTGTTGAGGATCTTCCACATATACTCCATGCCTTGTGAATCTGACTTGTAAGCCTTTCTCAACAATCTGCCCAACAATGATTAGGTTTTTCGTTATGGTTGGCACATATAAAACCTTACTCAAAAGGTTCATGTTACCATCAAAAGCCTTGACATTTCCAATCTTCTTAATAGAGTGTCTAGTGTCATCACTTCTCTGTCCTTCATGCTTCCCTTTAGGTTCTTCAAGATCAAATGGCAATGCTACATTTCTAGCCACATGATTGGAACAACCAGAATCAATATAGAAAAGATGTTCATCATCTTTACCTTGCTTGGATGTCATGTTCATGATCAGTAGATAATCCTCTTGGTGTTCTGTGTAGTTGTTATTATCTCTTCTACCTCTAAAGCCTCCTTGATAGTTGTTGTTGTTGTAGCCTTGGTTGTAGTTGTGATAGTAGTTGCTTCCTCCATTGTTGAACCTGCCTTTGGATTGTCCATAGCTTCCTCTATGGAAACCTCTTCCTCTCTGATTCCTTGTGTTCTTGAAGGACTCATTTGTGGTGTGATTGGTTAGTCCACAGATGTTGCAATGTGAAGATTCATATGGTCTCCCCGTGCCTTGCTTTCCTCCTCTACCCCTTCCTCTTGTACATCTTCCTCTACCTCTGAAGTTCACTTGAGACATACTAGCCTCTTCTTCATTGTTTTTACCTTTGCCTTTATCTTTACTTTTATAGAAGATTGATTACCTCTAGAGTTGTCTCCATTCTTCTTGAGCTTTGTCTCATGTTTGACGAGTTGCCCCATCAATGCGTTGAGGTCAGGTATTTGCATATCCACATATGGGTCCCTTGTTGTGGTGAAGGACTCCCACTTATCATCAGTTTTGATGCCCTTTATGATCTATCTTATTATCTGCTCGTCTTCTATCTCTTCTCCAATGCTTCTAAGTTGTTCAGCTACATCCTTCATCTTGGCTACATAGTTAGCTACACTTTGCTTTGGTTGGTTCTTCAAGGTTGTGAACTCCATCCATAGCTGGTTCTTCCTAGCCCTTGTATCTGATGAGAAGTATGAAGACAGTACTTCCCAAGTCTCTTGGGAGGTCTTGCAATTCCTAATGTAAGGTAATAAGAAATCAGATATTGAGTTAAGTATATAAGACCTGGCTAGAGCATCCTTTGCACACCATGTAGTTAGCCTTTCTTGCTCTTCTCTTGTACGTTGATGTTTGCTTTTGAATATTGGCATTTCCTCATCTCCAAAGATGTATCCATATAAGCTTCTTCCTTGGAGATATGCTTGCATCCTTAGGGACCATGCTAGAATTTCTTTTGTCCAATTTGTCAATGAATAATGGAAATCCATCTCCCATCTTGCTTGTTGTTGCTCTGATACCATTGTTGGAGGTGATGGTGGATAGATTCCAAAGATAAAGTGGTGCTACAAAACCCTCCTTCACACCAACCACCAACACATTCTGGAGAGTGTATTAGGCCCTTTGAGCTTCCTAATGATCACAAATAATCATGTATTGTGCTTTGGATCATGATCCTCTAATGAATAGATCAAAACAGATAAGTAGAAAGTTCAACCAAGAGCTTAGACTTGCTATTTTGTTCTCTGCACATGTTCAATAAAATGAACAGTGCTCTCAACTTGCTAGCAATTAGCCAAATTCCTTTTAGAAGTATCTAATCAACTTAAATAGCTACCAATCATAAGATATTTCAATAAAAAAGATCAATTGTACACTGAGAATGGTGCTTAGCAAGTTAGGGGTCTATTGCAACATTTACAAGGTGCTTCAGTATGCAGACCACTGAGCAAAAATATGAAGATATCTCAAGATTCGAAAAAGAAATGCTAAGGAAACTTTGTAGCTATGAAGTAGACAGTATGTAGTAATCTATAACATTTTAAATCACATCAAATGATCAACTATGCACTGAGAAAAAACTCTGAGAAGTTCACTATTTTGAGATGGTCATAGCAGAGAAGTGAAGTAGAGATATGATCAATGTGTATGTATTAAATTACACAGAAATACAACGAAATTGGCAATGTAAAAATTGCACAATGTGAGGGTATTGAACTGGCTATAGAATGCAGTATTCGCACAAATCCCTCTCGATTGATCTCTCCAATTAGGACTTTTCATGCAAGTATTTGACTCTTGTTTATAGTTGAAGTTGGATCAAAGCTTTGAATTCAAATTCAAATTCTCACCATAATGTGAGTCCTAGACTTTAGGCTTTATTCTCTCATCTATTTTTCATCAAGGATTCGAGATTTGATTCCTCCTAACTCCACATGGGGTTAGTGAATCTATCATATTCAATTTTACAAGGATAAAAGGTAATTAACTTTTACAAGGTATGGTCATATGTGACTATATGAGATACATGCTAATTATCCAAGTATATAGGCTTGAACTCTTTTGCACCAACAATACATACATATATACATACATACACACACACACACATACATATATATATCTATATATATATATATATATATATATATATATATATATATATATATATATATATATATATATATATATATATATATATATGTATGTGTGTGTGTGTGTCTGTATGTATGTATGTATGTGTGTGTATGTGTGTGCACATGCGTGTGTGTATGAATATGTATATGTATATGTATATGCATATGCATATAGATAGGTATATGTATATGCATATCTATATTTAAACCATATGAATATGTGTATGTATATGTATAGTATATGAATATATACACATATAGGTAGAAGTATATGTGCATGTATTTTCATATATATATATATATATATATATATATATATATATATATATATATATCTGTGTATGTGTGTATGTGTGTATGTGTGTATGTGTGTATGTGTGTATGTGTGTATGTGTGTATGTGTGTATGTGTGTATGTGTGTATGTGTGTATGTGTGTATGTGTGTATGTGTGTATGTGTGTATGTGTGTATGTGTGTATGTGTGTATGTGTGTATGTGTGTATGTGTGTATGTGTGTATGTGTGTGTGTTTGTGTTGTTAGAAATGTACAAGCTCAAGTGTGTGTGAACCAAGTCTTAAATCAAGTGCCACATCTCTTCACTTTTTTGGTAAAATCTACAATCACTTTTCCACGATTTTTTAAGCTCAAGATTCCATCTACCTTGATTGAGAAAAGTGGGGCATTTTGGATTCATGATTTGAATTCAAATTCTAAACCAACTCTTGAAGCATTATATAAGCAATAGCTTAGAAGAAAACCATGGCCATCCTTTTCATTCATTTGTGCACTTTTATGCTCTCATTAGGAGTTTACACTCCAATTCTAAGGTATGCCCTAGCTAAGCTAGCCCCTTGCTAGCTGAAGTTTTCTTTAAGGCTGAGATTTTTTATCATACATATCTCTTTGTGTACTTGTTTGTTTCATGTGGAAGATAGCTTGTCTTGAAGCTCTTGTTTTAAGCTCTTTTTTATGTATATTATTACTCTCAAGTTTTCTTTACCCTTATGTTTGTTGAGCTTGAAAGCTCTCTAGTCTATCTCAACATATTTCCCAATATATGTGTGTGAAGAGGTACACATAGGTATAAGCTATCTCCTTGGACAGATTTTGGTTTGTCTTGTGCAAGGAGATTGACATAGGTCCCATTGAACAAATTGAGTAATTTATGGCTTGTTATAAAGCTTAGGGGTCCTATTTTCAATGTGCAATTCTCATAGCTTAAATTTAGAACATCTTCTGTTCCAAAGAGTAATTCAAATTTTGGTGGACTGTGGTAGTGAACTATTTGGTCCTAGGAAGGGGCTATCATTCTTCTGTTGCAACTAGGAGTGGATATACTCCATCAATGGTATCAGATCTCAACATTGAGCATCGAGGAAATGAAGAGGAGGCCTTTAAATTTCTTGAGAGCCAAGGATTGAACCAAAGACTAGGCAGATTTGAAGAAGCATTTGAAGCAAGGGGGAGCTTCTATCATCATCAAAGGTTCAAGACAGGTGAAGACTCTTGTGGGAAGATAACATATCATTCTTTCTCACATATACCACAATCCTAACCTTGTAATTATAGAGCATCATTTCTCACATACATATACATGTGCATGTACATAAACATATACATGTATGTGTATATATACATATCCATTTATATCTATCAACACATATACATATAAATATACATATACATACACATATACATATACATAGACATATACATATACATACACATCGATATACATATACATATACATATACAAATACATATACATATACATATACATATATGTATACATACACATACACATACACATATACATACATACATACATACACACACACACACACACACATATATATATATATATATATATATATATATATATATATATATATATATATATATATATATATATATATATATATATATATATATATATATATATATATATAATATATGTATGTATGTATATATATATATATGTATATATATATGTGTGTGTGTGTATATATATATGTCTGTGTGTGTGTGTGTGTATATATATACATACATATATATATATATATATATATATATATATATATATATATATATATATATATATATATATATATATATATATATGTGTGTGTGTGTGTGTGTGTGTGTGTGTGTGTGTGTCTGTGTGTGTGTATATATATATATATATATATGCACATAGATATCCATATATGTATACATATAAATACACACACACACACACACATATATATATATATATATATATATATATATATATATATATATATATATATATATATATATATATATATATATATATATATATATACGTGTGTGTGTGAGAGAGAGAGAGAATAACAGCACAATGGAATATATGAGTAGGCAGAGTTGAGAGAAAAAAGCAGATAAAGATAGATGTAGAATGAGAGATAAGAACCCAAATTATCAGATTTCCAAGATTAATGTAGATACAATGATGGTGTTTTCCACACATGCACTCCCAATGTGGAGCTTAGATGGTGATCTAGATAGATTCTAGATCAAGAGCTTACTAGCGCGCAATGCTATGTAAAGCTCAACATGGGTCATGTTTATATAGCCTTAACAAGGGGATTGAGTATAGATAAACATAGTTGAGAGATACCAAATAGTCAGAAAAACATATAAGTATGACAATATCTCCATGCCCAAAAGCCCTATCGTCTGAGGGA
>CM035436.1:84538822-84558822 GCA_020310875.1 Ceratopteris richardii
TATCACACCAGAGTGGATTCCCCAAGATAAAAAGAGCATAGATCTGCTTCTGAACCAAGGAACTGACGAAGCCTTTTGGAGGTATAAATCTGATCGACCAATTGATATAGGAACAATCATGATCTATGAGTTTAAGGATCCTGATAGCCCAGGCAGAGTGACCTACTTAGATCACGCTTCAGAGAGGATCTTTGTGTTGACAGAAAATGATAGGCATGCTTACACTTGGAAAGGTGAAATTATTTTCCCCCAACCAAGATCAAATGTGTCCTATGGTCACTCTGGAGCGGGAACATCCCAAGCACATGGAACTCAAAGAGACAGAAGTAGAGATAGGCCAGAAGTAAGCTTTGCCAACACAGGGGGCAGAGAAAGAACGAGGACAGAAACAAACAGAGCCAAACCTGAGGTACTTAGAGCTCCCAGGAATCAAAGAAATGCGGATGAGTTCCCTCTACCACGACCTAGAGAGCACACAAGGACTCTGAGACCGACTCAGTTAGTCAAGTCCATGAAAAATTACTTTGATGGCACAGGAGACCCATATGATCATGTGGCAGAGTTTAGGCAAGTCTTGAGAGCAGAACAAGTGGAGGACCTATTCACACAATATAATGCCTTTGGTCTAACCCTTAGGAACACAGCCCTCACGTAGTTCCAACCATTGAATGAGAGACAGTTCAGGAGCATAGACCAACTCCTAGAGGCTTTCATTATTGAATTCTCTAAGAGTGGCATAAGACATAATACCTCCTCACTGATTCACAGCTTCAAGCAAACCCCTCAAGAAACCGTGAGACTTGCAGGAAGAAGATTTAGGCAATACTTAGAAAGATGCCCTGTTTCGGAGCTACCCACACGAGCTAAGCAAGTGGCTTTATTCTTGGATGGATTGCTAAGTACCAAATTGAGATCTTATGTGTACTTGAAAGACCCTAGGACCATAGAAGAGTGTGTACGCATGTGCATTGACATCGAGGATAACCTAGGGGAGGATTTAGAGCTTTCCAAGATATACAAAGATTCAGATAGTGCCTCTAGCCTCTCTTCCACGCAATCCACATCAATTGAGGAACTTGCAGAGAAAGTAGCTCAGAAATTAGGTGTCACTAGCAAACAGATCCCAAGGTTTGCCCCTGTGAAAAGATGCTATACTTGTGGTGGCGACCACATGGCGAATGTATGCCCCATTATGGCTCAACCCCAAGTAAATCCCAGTGGCCATTACTGCACCATAGAGCGAAGGTACACCAACCACACTGCACAAGACTGCCCATATAACAAACAAACTGTTAGGCAAAATTACCCTCAGCCATATCCACAATAGGGTAGATACCAGAATCAATACCCACCACAACAATACAACAGACCACAGCAAACTTACCAGCCACCCTATCAAGGGCAGCAAAGACCTCAACCAGTCCTAGTACAGCAACCCCCCGCACCAACCAATGTGATCCCAGTGAAATATGCATCTGCTGAAGAAAATTCGAACAGAGCTATAGTCCCCGTAACACCATTGCTTTCAGACAATGATCCTAGTGACCATAGCTTCGATTCTACACATGTTGATAGTCCCCAGGCTTACTACATGCAGTCACCCGAGCATAACGAGTCATACTATTATAAGGACCCAAGTGAAAATAGTGGGGAGCCTGAGTATGCTAATGTCTTGTACACAAACCCCAACTCTAGACCTCAACCTAGGCAGGTACGACCCCCATTTCCTAGAGGACCATGCTTCAGATGTCAAGGAGATCACCTTATGCGTGATTGTCCACTACCTGCCCCTACACAACCCCAACCAGTGACAATTCAGGGTTTCTGTCAAGACTGTGGAAAAGAGCATCTCCTATGAGATTGCCCAAAGAACCCCAATAACATGCCTAAAATCACTCCTATCAATGTTGTTGGGTTAGTTGTAGACTCCACAGGGAGTGTGACTTCCACTACACCTGTGCAAGTGATCACAAGAGCCCAAGCTCTACAGCAAAACCAAGGTGTTGGTCAGGAAAAGAGCCCCGAGGTGAGTGAAACAGAGAGCATGACAAAGAAAAGGAATAGAGCTTGGAGAGATAGTCGTGAAAGAATGAAAAGGCAATGGGCAAAAAAGATGAGTGAACTCGAGGAAAGCCTCAGAGAAACAAAGGCCAGGATAACTGAACTCACATCTCAAACTCCCTCTCACACTACCCCACCTCCACCATTCCCAACTCCATCCGACCCGCCACCTTCCAACCCGCCTCAACTAATTCCACCACCCCCTAAAGTAGGATCAGTCCTAGCAGATCCCACTCCCGAAGACCTTAATATGATGCTTAAAGCATATCAGGCCAGAATCCAAGAAGGGCCAAACGTAACTGATCATGAAAAGTGTTACCCTAGAGCAGAACTAGAGCTAGAACGAACCAAAATTTGTGCTAAGATGGTGGAATTGGCTCAGACCATGTTTGAAGCGAGTCGCCTATTTAACATCTCTAGTTCAGCGAAGACACAGTTACACTTTGATGGACTGTTAGAAAGAATAGAGAAGCTAATTGCACAATCAGAAAAGGAACCCGTCTCTCAACACAAGGACAAGGCAAGTGAAAGAGTAAGCATTCCTGCCCAGGAAGCCTATGTGCCTGAAGCCTATGTGCCTAACTCTACGGAGCCAGACACATCATCTTCTATGAATCGATTCACACCAGAATTTCTACGCGAGATTCAAGAAGACAAATGGGCTAAAGAGAGTGACATTCCCCCTCCTATTGAACTTGTGGATGATGCACACGACCAATTCCCACAAGACATCCCATCCATTTATGAGGAGTAGGAAAGCACCCAATCTCAGGAAAGATTAGACTTTGAGTCTAACTCTCTACAAGAATTACCCCACTTTACAGGCCCATGGGAAGCTAAGTCCACCTGTATGAGAGCACCCACGGTCATGGTAAGAAATGAGGACTCAGTCATACCTAGGAACACAGAGGTAGTGAAAAACACTAAAGTACAATGCAACCTCACCTTAGAAGAGCTACTCAAAGTAAGGCCAGAGCTATGGAAACATGTGGCCAAACAAGTACCAGAGATAACAAAACCTCGTTCCCAGGTAGGATCCCAGAGAACAGTGCCAGAAATACCATTGGACAAGATAGGAGACATGAGTGAGGGCGAAGAGGGAAACACATATCTTCCTATCACCCATCAAGGATACACCACCAAGGCCATTCTAGACTCAGGCGCAGGTGTTGCAATTGCTACCAGTTCCCTATGGAAGCGTTGGGGCAGGCCAACACTCAGGCCAACGAGAATGAAATTGCAGATGGCCGATGGGCATATTAAAAGGCCCTTAGGATTGCTAGAAGGAATAACTCTCACCACCTGTGGTGTCGAGTTTGAGCATACATTTGCTATATGTGACTTCAACAAAAATCATGCCTATGAGATGATCTTGGGAAGATCCTTTATGCGACAGTTGCAAATGGTACAGGATTGGGGAACCAATTCTTTGTACCTGCAGCACCTAGGTGTTACGACCAAAGTGAATCTCAAAGATTACTCTCATAGAGATGTCCCTCCCATCCAATGGAATCCCATCCATAGAGCCAAAGATGATACAGAATCGGTGCATTCCATAGGGTCAGGATCCTCATGGATGCATGAAGACACCCACTTATGGATGTGCAAAGTAGCAGTAGAAGAAGAGAAGAGAGAAAAAGCCAGAGAAGTAGGTGCAAAAGGAACACATAGATCAATTCAAGACCCAGCCTATGCACCTGTAGTATTTCCTGACGAAGAATTTGAACCCCACGACTGGGCAGAAATCCTAGCAACAATGGATGTAGCCATCAATGAGGAACAATGGACACCCCACTGTGATGAGGATGGCTATGACATTTCAGTTTTTTCCTTAGAGCCAATCATGGGAGAGGCAGTATTAGAAGAGTGCGAACCTAGCCCTGATGCATTTGAGGATGTAAGTGACTCCGATCTAGAGTCAATCATTATGGACCCACCTTTTGCATCAGATGAAGAATACTTCTATGAAGTAGAATTTCAACCCCAGAGGCACGGAGAGCTTACAAAATATGTAAGGCTAACCACGCATGTAACTCCTAAGGAAGAAGGAAAGAAAAGAAAGAAGAGAGAAGTCACACAAGAAGAGGGAGAATCTTTGTTTGAGGTCCCAGAAAATTTTAAGAAGTATGAGATAGATGACAGGAGAGTCATGATCAGAATGCCTAAACGAGAGGCACAATCAGGAGAGGCCTATGATAACAAAGAAACCACAAAGAAAATTGTGGTAGCCATGGAAGAGGGAGAAGAGAGATGCACTTACATAGGACATGACCTGACGGAAGAAGAAGAGCAAGAATTGATAGCCTTGCTAAGAGAATACAGAGACGTGTTCGCTTGGAGTTACAAGGACTTGAAAGGTGTGGACCCTGACATATGCTCACACACCATCCCCATGACCTCAGATGCCAAACCCTCTAAGCAAAAGCCATATACATACAATGATAATTACGCTGCCAAGATCAAAGAGGAGATAGATAGACTAGTTGAAGCTGGATTTATCTATGAAATTGAGCACACTGAATGGGTATCCCCCATTGTTGTGGTGCCCAAAAAGAATGGTAAATTACGTGTATGCATTAACTTGAAGAAGGTTAATGCAGCCACAATTCGAGATAACTATCCGCTCCCTATCACAGAGCATCTCTTAGGAAGAGTAGCAGGCAAGGAAGTGTACAGCTTCCTCAATGGATTTTCGGGCTACAATCAAGTAGCCATAGCTCCAAAGGATCAGCATAAGATAGCTTTTGCCACAGAATGGGGCATATTCGCCTTTCGGGTAATGCCATTTGGGCTTACCAATGCACCAGCAACCTTCCAGAGGCTGATGTGCCATGTATTTAAGGAGTTCCTGAGGAAGAACTTAGAAGTCTATGTTGATGATCTTTGTGCTCATTCCAACATCAGACAAACCCATATTCCTGAACTGAGACAAATCTTTGACAAATGTAGAGAATATCAAGTCTGCCTAAACCCAAAAAAGTGTGTTTTCATGGTCAGGCAAGGTAAGATTTTAGGACACATAGTGTCAAAGAATGGGATATCCACTGATGAAGAGAAAGTGAGAGCCATAGCCGAGTTACCTAGGCCAAAGAATGTCAAGGAAGTACAGGCTTTCATGGGGCATTGTGGGTACTACCGCCGGTTCATTCACATGTATGCTGTCATTGCAAAGCCCATGTACGGACTTCTGACTAACTTTGAGTGGACTGATGAATGTGAGAATTCCTTCAATGAGCTTAAACGGCGATTATGTTCAGCACCAATCTTGACCACACCAGATTGGAATAAGCCTTTCCATGTTCATGTTGATGCGTCCAATTATGCTATTGGGTGTGTACTCGCGCAGCCTACCGGTGAAGGTAATATGGATCTTCCAATTGCCTATGCTAGTAGACAATTGAATGCTGCTGAACGAAATTATACCACTACGGAGAGAGAAGGACTAGGCATGGTGTATGCGGTTAAAAAGTTTAGACATTATTTGCTTGCAAATAAGTTTAAATTTTTTACTGATCATCAAGCTCTACTATACTTGGTAAACAAGCCATGCAACACAGGTAGATTAGTAAGATGGTTTCTCTTGCTAATGGAATATGATTTCGAGGTTGTGGTGAGAAAAGGGAGGACTCATTTGAGAGCAGATCATCTCTCTAGGCTCACATCTGGAGAAGCCCCACAAGGAGTGTCAGATGACCTTCCTGATGCTTACTTGTTTAATTTGGAAGTGGTGCCCCAGTGGGCTAAGCCATTAGTGCCAGTATTGACGTATGGGCCTAACCACCCAGTAATAGCCACACAGGATAGAGAGGTAGTAAAAGCCCAAAACTATCACATCATGGCAGGAAGTATGTACAAGCACACAGATCAAGGGATCTTGGCTTGTTGTGTAGAAGAGGACGAGTACACTAAATGGTTGCATTTAGCACATGTAGGTGCATTAGAGAAACACTACTCAAAGCAACGAACCTTACAGACACTAAGGAGACTCGGAGTGCATTGGCCGACTATGGAGGCTGATGTCCAAAAGTTGTGCAAGGAATGCCCAATCTGCTGCACTAAACCACCTGTGGAACATGCCACTCTTTATCAAGTGTCCATAGTGCCATATTGGAGTGAACCTCTAGTATCCTTCTTAAGAACGAGAACATTCCCTCCAGACATGACTCTGGCTAGGCAAAGGAGTTTAGAACAAGAAGCCTAGGATTATTCACTCATTGGTGATAATCTATACAAGCGTGGTAAAGATGGTTACCTGAGACTATGTGTCCATGAGAGTGAATATCTCAAAATCTTGGATACTGCTCACCAACATGTAGCAGGAGGACACTTTGGACCAGATCGGGTGATCAAGGCAATACTATTTGCGGGCTTCTCGTGGCCAACCCTTCACATGGATGCACATACCTATGTGAAACGGTGTGATGTTTGTCACAGAACTCAGTACCCTATACGCAAGGATGAGATGCCACTGAAACCTATGATGGGTGGACGTGCATTCTCTAAGTGGGGAATAGACTTTGTAGGCCCTATTAATCCCCCAGCCAAGGGTTGACATGCTGAATATATCATTGTGGCCACGGATTATCTCACCAAGTGGGTAGAGGTAAAAGCTACGACAAAGAACGATGCTCAGACTACTGCTAAGTTCTTATTTGAGAATGTATTCACTAGATACGGGCTACCCATAGAGCTAGTTAGCGATAGAGGCACTCACTTCTTGAATGAAGTTATTGAAAATCTGCTCAAAGAATTTTTGGTAGTACATAAGAAGTCTGCCCCCTATCACCCTCAAGCTAATGGCCAGGGTGAGAGCACCAATAAGATCTTATGCAATGTACTGACGAAATTAGTAAACAATAAACGCTCTGATTGGGACAAACAGCTACACCATGCTGTTTGGGCATACCGAGTCGCCTACAAAACGGTACTCCAAGCCATCCCCTTTCAGATGGTATTTGGCCAAAATGCAGTGCTACCATTGGACTTCTTAATACCTACACTGAAAGTAGCACAAGAGCATGAATGGACGGGTCATGAACTCTCCTCTAGACTATTTGACCTTGAACGATTAGGAGAAACAAGACTGAGGGCAGCTGCAGGGATATATGCAGCTAAGAAACGACAGAAGGCATATTTTGACGCCCATGTTAAGGATAAAGGTTTGAAGGCTGGCGACCTAGTACTAGTATACACGTTGAAACAACATGCGAGGAAACTAGAGAAGAGAGGCTATGGACCCATGATTATAAACAGAATCTCAACAAGTGGAGCAGTGCAACTAGCCACATTAGAAGGCAACATTCTTCAAAGCTACATTAGCGGATGCAGAGTCAAGTTATATCAGGAACCTCTCTTAGAGGAAATGCTAAGCCGACTCAATACTGCTAAGAAACGCAAAGAAGAAGAAAAGCGAATTCGAGAAGAGGCCCAAGTAGAAGCTTTAGACCAGATACCCCTATCAAACTCTTCAGAGTCTCCACAAAATCAAGATCAAATCCCATCCACTACCTTTGGCAACCTAAAACTTGTAATAAACCCCCGGACCCCAGTTGTAAATCCATGCCCACCTACTAACTACGCCACTCTCACACTACATCATTCCACTTAGTTCTTAGGTCCAACCAATTCCTAACTACACACACAAGCACCGAGCACTTATTAACCTACTAATCTCTCCCGGACCTCATGATAATGTTGTAATGAGGACAAAAACGGTTCTAACTTGTCCTTTACAATGTTAACACATGTTTCTATATTCTCGACAGAACCAGCTAGCAAGCAATAACGATGGCAGAAGCTGGAGGCACCAGTTCACAGGCAGGGTCCAGCGCACAGATTGTGGACATTGAAACTATTCTTCTGGAACCGCCACTCACCGAAAGGCCTCAAGAACTTCAAGCGGTGCATGTCCTTCCTATCCAGGACCCTCCTCAGGGGCAGACTTCTCAAGTGGGGAAACATGCTCATTGGTTCAGTGGTGTAGCAGGGCCATTGGGTGACGGCACCTACTTCTGGGAAGCAGAAATTGAATTTAATGGCAAATGGGGACGCTACCACTTTTTCGCTCGGGAATTCGAGAACTATCAGAATGCAGAGGTAATGCGATCAGTTTGGACCAAGGCAGGCCTGGATAGATATTTCAGAGCACACTTTCCTAAACCTGATTTTCTACGCTGCTCCTATTTCATAAGTACCATAACTCCTAGCAGGGTCAAGGGAGGTGATAGTACTTTTGTAACTAAAATAAAAAGATTGTACCAAACCATGAAGCGAGTTCAGGAACAACACAAAATGTCACTTGAATCAGGCAAGGTGCTCATGAACCAACTATTGGCCGAGGAAGGTGTGGACGATATGTTTATCGAAGCCATGAACCTACACGCAGAGGCAGTCGGCTTGGATGAGGCCATACATGAGGCCATGACATACATTAATCGATTTGAGAAACGTGTGCCTGCCCGCCCTAGGCGATCTGGAAAACAAATACACATCAATGTAACAGAACCGGAAGGCAATACACAAACAGAAGAACATCAGGAGGAACCACTCTCCCCACCCACCTCACCTCTCGCTACACAATTCACCTCACCAACCAGCACGACCACGCCCTTTTCTACCACTACCACAATTGTCATGGGAATTCCTCTCTCTCCCGGTATCCAAATTGGAGGAGTTTCCATGCCCACCTTCACGACACTCTTCACAAATATCACTTCCACCCCACCCACTGTCCCCATCTTTACAGTCACACACACATTTGACACAATGGAAACATCACCTGCCACAGTACCACCCCCACCCCCCACACAACCTCAATCTCCCATACCCCCTCCACCAACTTCACCACTTGATTCCACAGCATTCACAACTCCCTTCCCCACCCCCATTCCCCTTGCATCTTCATCTTTACCTGCATCTTTTAATGTAAATAGTATATTCCTGTCATTACATCAGTGTGTATATCAACTTCAGCGCGAGTACAGGGATCTCGAAGGCCGCCATCAACAGTTGACAACGAATCATCAGAACCTACAGAGGCAACTTACAACGCTAGCAGAAGAAAATGCAGAACTCAACCAGCGCTATACAACTCTCGAGCAAGCCCATCAAACACTCCTGGAGACACCCCAACCATCAGCAGAAACCGGTGTCAAAAAACTCGAAGCCTTGCTGGAGGTGTACCAATCAGATAACCTGAGAGTCCGGTGTAATTTAACTCTACTTCGCAAGCATATGGCTACAGCACTTGAAGAAAATAAACGGTTGCAAAAACAAAATGAAGAAAATCTGGAAGCAGCCATGGAAGGTTCCCCCCATGAGATCGATCTAGAACAGTTCAAAGCGGTTCCCACAGAAACAATGAAAACCATCTTGGAAAGTTATGCGGATTTATTAGACGCACATGATGATTTGGAAAGGGAACGAGATGAGCTACATAGCCAGCTCAGGGAAAAGGAGGCTCCAACCAAGGTAATAGAAACGGCCTCGACTTCCGAGGAAGTAAAAGCATTGACAGAGCAGGTGGCTGAACTCCAGAAAAAGTTACTAGAATATGAAAGGCAGCTCTCCCCAGTTGTAGAACCCGAACCGGAGGATTTAGTACCCATTGAGGTGGATGAAACATATGAGGAACCATACGTTCCTATGCCAATGCCAGGTGGTGCACAGACCTCAGAAGGACTGGACACATTAGAAGTTGAAGTATCTGAATGGCTCCAAACACTCGAGAAGACAGCAACAACCCATGAAGATAGAGTGGCCATTCAAATCCAATCTATGGCAAAGTTAGAAGACACCATCATTAAGTCTGAATACTTTCGAAGCATGTCTCATCATAGATGGATCGGCACCAATGATGATCAATATGTGCCATATTGTGTGCTCCTTGCGGATTACAATGCAGAGATTCAACGCAGTTGTGGCAAACCTCCCACTTTTGCCACACAATTTGGGCCAGAGGATATCCTAGAAAGTGCAAAGAAAGGCTCCATTTATCAACCAACCTGGAGAATCCGTCTTCTTGAAACCTACCCGGAAATGGTTCGTACCTGGACTAACATGCCCCTTTTTATTAAATACAATCCTTGTTACGTTCTAGTATTCCGCCGACGCACTTGGCCAGAGTTTACCATTGCTGTCAAGAACGTCAAGGGTTGCGCGAAGTGGTTAAATTATGTTTATCTAGCACCGCCACAAGGCCCTCCCACTGTAAATTACATGATTTCTACCATCAGACACTGGAGCACTCGACTACGGAATACCCCCGATGTGATGGCACAAATGTGTATGAAAATCTTTGAACTAATGCTAATCACCTTCAGGACGTTCAAGAATATTAAAGACCCCCACTTCTCAGGTGTCGGATTTCTTACAGGAAATCAAGATCTGGTATACGACATGAGCACAACCCCATCCATAGAGGTAATATATGCTTGGCACGCCAGAATAAAGTACCTCCCACCTTGTTTTAAACAGACATTCAAGGAGATGTTCATAACAGGATTTTGGGAATATCACTCAGAAATATTTGTACCCAGGCCATCACATCTCCTCCACTTATTCGCTGTGGAGAGAACCATCTATTCAGAACAACTGCGGGTGCCACATCCAGACGTACCAGGACCAGTGAATTGGGATACATTATTAACAGATCTAGCACGGGGGCTCAGATTAGCAGAACATCACCTCGCTTCCGACGTTGTCCAATATTACGTTCAACGAGCATCTAGACAAGGGTCTGTCAGGGGTGACAGACGCGAGAGTGGGGGGGTGTTGGCAGCAGTCAGGGAACCGAAGGAGCCACAAGACAAAGAGGGTCGGAACGAAGAGATAGCACAAGCAGACACAGTAGCCAAAGAAGATCTGGCAAGTAGGCCATCTAAATTTTTCAGACATCAAGGAGTGGAGCACACAAGAAGAAAGAGCAAGTAGGGAGCTCAAAGATGTGTACGACAAACCAACAGAGAAAATCCCTACACAAATAGTGGTTTTAATCACTAAAAACCATTGTAAATACCATTTCGTATTTTTGTAGCTCCATTTTGTGCAAGCCAAGGAGTCCTTGAGCTTGAGGAGCCTTAGAAGTACCTACATATCAATTTTCGTATTTTTTAGACTCCGTTTAAGCCCTCAAATTGGCCCTGGAACCTAATTTTTAACTAGGCCGGACACTAGGTCTGGACAGGGCCAAAACCTAGTCAAAAACTATAAATAGAGCTAGAGAGCTCATTTTTGAGGTTAGCTTGTAATTGAAATGAACTTGTAAGAGCTTTTTGAAAGTAATCTAAGAACTCCATTGCTTCTCACTCTTTGTCTTGCCGTGTGTGTGTGTGTGTATGTGTGTGCATGTTTGTGTGCTTCTCACTCACGCACTTGTGCCTCCACTTGCTCGAGGTCTTCATACCATCCTCACGTCTTCCCGGATTGACATTAAAGGAGGTGCTACTCATCACTGAGCTACAGTCCTCAATGGGCTCAAGACACTACTTCATCAATACGAAGGATTACAATTAGATATATGAACATCATTCTAGTGATACATATAATTATTGGCCTTACTGAAGTGATAATGCCATAGGAACCTGATCTTAGAATACAAAAGAAGAAGAACATGTCTTCCTCTACTAGGATTAGTTTTTCTAAGGATATCTTGGAAGCTTGAGCCTTCATCGACAACATCATTAATTCCATTGTTGCACAAGTCCAAAAGTCTTCGTTCATCTTACATACTTGAACATAATTCTTGCTACCACTATCATCTATTCTATAGTTCCTGCTAAACCAAATAAACCATAATATTTTGGACCTCCACAGATGCCAAAGAAAAATATCATTTTCTTGCAAACTCCTAGCACACTTCATGATAACCAAAGTTGGGGATATTGATACCCTTGTAGACATTATTAAAAGCTTCCAGAAATTTTGTGCATGCCAAGAATTAAGAAATAGACGGGAAAGATCCTCCTCCTTGCAACAGAAAGAACAATGCCCATCAATAATTTGACATTTCTTTGCTTTATCTTCTATCCATATTCCATTGTCTAATATAAGCCATTGAAGGGAATTTGTTAGATACTTTTAAAAGAAATCTAGTCGATTTCTAGCAGGTTGATAGCACTATTCATTTTACTGAACATATGTAGAGACCAAAATAGCAAGTCTTAGCTCATAATTGTACTTTCTACTCATTAGTTTTGATCCATTGATTTGAGGATCATGCTCCAAAGCATGTAGGTGATTATTTGTGATTTTTGGGAAGCTCAAAGGGGCTACTACACGCTCCACATCTTGTTCTTGGTTACTGTGAAGCAGGATTTTGTAGCACCACTTCATCTCTAGAATCTATCCACCATCTTCTCCAATAGTGGTATCAGAGCAACAACAAGCAAAATTGGAGATGTATTTCCATCATTTATTGACAAATTGGATGGGAGAAACTATCGAGCATGGTCCCTAAGGATGCAATCGTATCTCCAAGTGGATACATCTCGAGAGATGAGGAAATGCCAATATTCAAAAGCAAACATCAACCTACAAGAGAAGAGCAAGAAAGGCTAACTACATGGTGTGCAAATGATGCTCTAGCCAGGTCTTATATACTTAACCCAATATCTGATTTCTTATTACCTCACATTAGGAATTGCAAGACCTCCCAAAAGAATTGGGAAGTACTTTCTTCATACTTCTCATCAAATACAAGGGCTAGGAAAAACCAACTTTGGATGGAGTTCACAACCTTGAAGAAGCAATCAAACCAAAGTGTAGTTGACTATGTGACCAAGATGAAGGATGTAGCTGACCAACTTGGGAGCATTGGAGAAGAATTAGAAGAAGAGCAGATAGTAAGGCAGATCATAAATGGCATCAAAGCTAATTATAAGTGGGAGTCCTTCACCATAGCAATGGACCTATACATGGACATGCAAATACCTAATCTCAACACATTGATAAGGCAAATCTTCACATATGAAACAAAGTTCAACAAGAATGGAGATAACTCTCAGGTAATCAATATTTTACCCTTTACATAGATAGAAATAAGACTAAGGATAAAGGCAAAGGTAAAAGGAATGAAGAAGATGCAAGTACCTCTCAAGTGAACTTCACAGTAGAGGAAGAGGTACTAGAGGAAGGGGCAGATGAGGAAAGCAAGGTAGGGGGAGATCATACAGCTCTTCACCTAGCAATATTTGTGGCTTCACTAATCACATCACAAATGAGTGCTTCAAGAACACAAAGAATTAGAGAGGAAGAGGCTTCCATAGAGGAAGTTGTGGACAATCCAGAGGCATGTTCAACAATGGAGGAAGCAACTACCATCACAACTACAACCAAGGTTACAACAACAACTATCAAGGAGGTTTTAGAGGTAGAAGACTACAACAACTATATAGAAGACCAAGAAGATTCTCTACTCATCATGAACATGACATCCAAGAAAGTTAAAGATGATGAGCATCTTTTTTGGATTGATTTTGGTTGTTCCAATCATGTGGCTAGAAATATAGCATTGCTATCTAATCTTGAAGAACCTAAAGGCAAGCATGAAGTGCAGACATGTGATAACACTAGACAGTCTCTTAAGAAGATTGGAAATTTTAAAGTATGTGACGGTAACATGAACCTTTTAAGTAGGGTATTATATGTGCCAACCATATCAAAAGACCTAATCAGTGTTGGCATAATTGTTGAGAAGGGTTTACAAGTTAGATTCACAAGGCATGAAGCATATATGGAGGACCCTCAACAAGGCTTCAAGAGGATTGCAAAAGGTGAGAAATCTGGTAGAATCTTTACATTTGAAGTTGAAGGTACAAGAAATATTTCACTCTTCAGTTACAAAGATCAAACTCTATGTGAACTAGAGATGTGGCATAAAAGACTAGGTCATATAGGTGAAAAGACACTAAAGAAAATGTGCACAGATCATAGGGTGCTTGGCATTCCAAATGTGAGCAACACATGATTACAAATGTGGAGCATGCCAATTTGGCAAATCACATAGACAACCATTCAATAGAAAAGGATACATGGAGCTTGTGCACACAGATGTGTGGGGTCCTAGTAGAGAGCCATCAATCTTAGGATCAAGGTACTATGTTTCATTCATAGATTATTATAGTAGATGGACAATTCTTTACTTCATGAAGCAGAAAGATGAAGTTTTCAATTGTTTCAAAAAGTATTTGGTAATGGTTGAAAACCAAACAGGTAGAAGCTTGAAGATGTTCAAGTCTCATAAGGGTGGTGAGTATTTCTCACATGAATTTGACTTATTCTTATAGGACAGAGGTATAAAGAGAGAGGTTACAACAAAGTACACTCCTTAATAGAATGGAGTGGCAGAGAGGAGGAATAGACTATTAGTAGCGACTGCAAGATCAACATTGAATGAAAAGAAGCTTCCAAATTACTTATGGGCAGAGGTTGTCTCCAAAGCCACATACTTAATCAATAGACGTCCATCCAAATCCTTGGATGGAATGATACCTTATGAAGCATAGAATGGAAGGAGACCTTCCCTTGATCTTTGTAAAATCTTTGGGTGCATTGCTTATGCACATACCCTCACAGATTAGAGGAAAGCTTGATCCAAAAGCTGAAAAGTGTATATTCATTGGCTATGACCAAAACTAGAAAGGATATAGGTTGTACAATCCCACTAACAAAGTATTTATAGTTAGTAGGGATGTGGTGTTTGATGAAAATAATTCATGGTTTGAAGATGATTGCAAGAAGATAAAGCTACCTTATGACTTGGAAGATGATTTTCGAACTCTAACTCAAGAAGGTGCACAAATATCAGAAGATGTCAACTCAAGAGATGAAGAACAGATTGACTTCAAAGCTTGGAAGTCCAAGGGCAAGACAAAATTCAAGCAATTCGAAGACATTCCAGAGTCATCCAATCAAGCACTTAGAAGATCTCAAAGGGAGATTAAGAAAGCCATAAGGTATGGTTATGGTACATCATTAATCACTTTAGGTGGTGAAGTGAAGTGTGTAGGTGCAAGGAATGCAAAATGCACTACTCCTGGAGCACATGTAAGCACATGAAGCACATTACCATAATAGACACTTATCACCAAACCTGTGTATCACCACTACAAACTACACTTAAGAGTAAATCACCACTACAAACTACACTTCAGAGTAAGAGTCACAACAGCAGCATGCATGCTTGTAGAATAGAGCACAAGACAACACAATTTAGGATAAACAAATGTAACACAATGTGTACAAGCCATTAGCTAATCATACCACTTATCCTACAAACGCAACAATGAACAACAAAATTCAACCTCCAAGTATTCTCACATAAGTGGCATAAGCAAACAACATAAGCAGGTCTCTATGAGCTCTAAGCCTGCTATCACTCTCATCTATATTCTCCTGTAGTGTGCACTATATGCTATATCTTTCTCTCTTGAGGGTTCCCCTTTTTATAGGAGAGAGGTGAGGAACCGATTACAATAGGAGAGTCTGTTACACGAGAGTAAGGGGAAGTTAATGCACTAGGCGGTTTCATTTGTCAGCATGGTGGTCAATACCAGACTTTGTCGTGTAATGATGAGTGGTTGGGCCCTACTTGGCCGCCTTGTCAGGTCTGCTTGTCGGGGCATGCCGTCGCCCAACTCTACCATCTAGACATCTTGGTGCCCAACTCTAGTTTTTGGACGTCTTGGCGCCCAACTCCAGATTTTGGACGTCTTGGTGCCCAACTCCAAATTTTGGATGTCTTGGCGCCAACTCTAGACTTTGGACGTCTTGGTGCGCAACTCCAGCTTTCGGATGTCTTGGCTCCCAACTCTAGATTTTGGACATCTTGGTGCCCAACTCCAGCGATTGGCGCCCAGTTTAATATTTGGTTCCTTGGTGCCATCCTTTACTCTATCCTTCAAAAATTTATTCTACAGGTTGCCCATCACTAGTGTCTCTCCGTCTTGAAGAGAAAGGAAAAATAAAATACTCATTTGTTATAGCAAGAGAATAAATGGAGTGATTACATCAAAACAATGGAATGCAATGGTCGCCTTTTGGGAGAATAGGAGGAGGTTGTTGTAATGAGGATGAGGGGAGGTGGAGTGGTCTCCCTAATGAGGATGAGGGGAGGTGGAGTGGTCTCCCTAATGAGGATGAGGGGAGGTGGAGAGGTCGCCCATTTGAGGATGAGAGGAGGTGGAGAGGTCGCCCAATCGAAGATGAGGGGAGGTGGAGAGGTCGCCCAATTGAGGAGGAGGGAAAGTTGAGTGGTTTCCCAATTGAGGATGAGGGGAGGTGGAGAGGTCGTCCAATTGAAGATGAGGGAAGGTAGAGAGGTCGCCCAATATGGGGATGAGGGGAGGTGGAGAGGTCACCCAATTGAATATGAGGGGAGGTGGAGAGGTCACCCAATTTGGGGATGAGGGAAGGTGGAGAGGTCACCCAATTGAAGATGAGGGGAGGTGTAGAGGTCGCCCAATTTGGGGATGAATGGAGGTGGAGAGGTCAATTTTAGCTTATGGATGATGACTTCAACCTTTTCCACTATGCCTAGTGGGCTTACTTTGCTTTGGTCTGCCAGTGATACTGTAAAATGAGCAACCTTAGTTGGTTTCAAATTTAGCAATGTCATTGTGTACTTAGGCATCAGATTAATACCAGATCCCCCCATCAACTATCACTCCTACCAAGGGAGTTCCCTTGATACTTACAATTAATCTAGGGCTCTTGTAATCAGTAAGAGGTGCCATCCTAGATGGTTATGAGCTATAAGTTGAGGGTATAGGTATTTGTTGAGAAATTAGAGAAGTGAAGCCTTGCCCGCCACTTAACATGGTGCCAGGGTCTAACCCATTTATGGCAGCCATTATTTCTCCTCTGAATCCAGGACTCATAGCTAACAAGTTATATAAAGATACATGTTGGTAGGTGCTCTGGAAGACTTGAACTACAGTGAGAAAGCCTTCTTGATTGTTCCTTGAAGTAGTGCCATTTTGAAAGTGCCTAAGGTCCTCCTTAGATACTGCATAAGCTTTGTCAATAACTTGCTCAAGAGTATCTTCATTTCTTCCTACTCTTCCCAGTGAGATTTTCTCCTTGTATTGGTTGTGTTTGGCTCCCTGAGAAGGTTCACACTCCATGGTCTTTTTTCCCTTGTCCTTTGTTGAATATGTTGCTTCCTTGGCAGCATCTTTCAAAGTTGCCTTCTGCTCCTGTGCCCTAGTCATTACTCCGAGAAGTTCCTCAAGCTGGACTACTCGGGCACTTGGAGAGTCTACATTGCCCTCATCGTTAGTTACTATGATCATATGTAGGGGGCAAGAGTTACTTGGTGTGCTTGTACACGGCATTGACTTTGGGCAGTCCTTCGTGTAATGATCCCGTGTTTCAGGACAGTTTTTTCATGGTGGGGCATCCTCACGAAGTGAACATTTACTTTGGAAGAGTCCATACTCCCCACATCTATAACACATTATAGGCCTAGGTGGTCGATTCTGGCAAGTCCTCTCTTCTTGTCGTTGATGTCCTTGATTGGTGTAAAATGTTGTTACAAAAGGTGTTGTAGTGGATGCTAAGGGTGGTTGCCCTAACAAGGAGGGCTGAGCCACCCCTACCCATTGAGTTGTCGGTGGTTGTCCTGGCATCATAGCCTGATTTCCAAGACCCTTTAGAAAATAACAATCATTGGCCTCATGGCCACCCTTTCCAAAAAACTGGCATGTTAGCCTCCTTGGACATTCTTGTGATGTGTGTCCTTGAGTACTACAGAGAGAACACCATAGTCCAATTCTTACCTCTCTTAATGTTTTGAGTTCTTCAAGCTCTTGTCGTATCTGAGCAAGACCTTCTGAGGTACCTTTGTCCTCTTTATATTTCTTTGAAGCTTTAAGGTTTCTAGTTCCTTTCTCAAGGCTGTCACCATATCTTCATCTTGGGGGAAAGTCTTACCTGGATGTGTTCCAAAATGAACCTGTGCAGCCTCAATCCTCGTGGCAACTGCTTCAAATTCTATTAAAGTGGCATCCGGTCTTAAAAGCTCTCTCAACTTCTGCTATCTGGATTTTGGCAAGGCTTCCTCCACCCACTTCTTAACAAGGAAATCCCCTGGTGGTTCCGGCAATCTTGCCACGAGTGACCTTGCCCACTTCATAAGTTTTGAAAATGATTCTCCCATATGCAAGATTAGATTCTCAAGTTCATCTAATGTTCTTTTTGTAGAGTTACCTGGACAAAATGCATCTGTGAATTCGGTTTTCAATGCTTCCCATGTTTGGAAATGGTTTTCCGTGTACTAGTTGAACCATTTGTCGGCCAATCCTTCAAGTGTTGATGAAAAGAGAGCAAGGAAGGCGTCCTATCCTTGTTGTAAGCCCCTGCTCTTACAAATTGAAAGAAATCTTTGTACATGATCTTCAGGATCTTCATTAGCATCGCCATGAAATGAAGAAAATCTAATATTTATCCTTGACAACAGAGCGGAAAGTTCCTCTGCCATAGCCTTATTAAGAAGAGTGTCTTGAGGTAAATTCTTATGAGTTTTAGTCATTGTCGTCTAACCCTTCTATTCTAGAAGCTAGGCTTGAGGTAGATAGACTTCTTATGGGTCTTAGGTAAGGATCTGGCCTTCTTCTATGGTAACTTTTGATTGGTGTTTTCTTAGGGCTTAGCTGCTTCTCTTTGCTAGCTCTGGTGTGGGTCATGGACCATCTTGGAAACTATTTCCAAGAGAGGAAATAATGAGAGAGTGAATAGACGGGAGGAAGTGGCTCACCTTGATGAAGGAAGTCGCCCCAATGAAGAGGTCGCCCAAGAAGAAGGAGGAGTCTTTGCCCAAGAAGAGGTTGCTCAAGTAGAGGAGGAGGAGTCGCCCAAGAAGACAAAAGAGGAGGAGGAGTCGCTCAAGCCAAGAAGCCAAGAGAGGAGGAGGAGGAGTAGTCGCCCAAGAAGCCAAGAAGGAGGAGGAGGAGGAGCCACCCAAGACACACTTGAAGTGTGTGGGTGCAGGGAATGCAAAATGCACTACTCCTGGAACACATGTAAGCACATGAAGCACATTACCATAATAGACACTTATCACCAAACATGTGTATCACCACTACAAACTACACTTAATGAGTAAATCACCACTACAAACTACACTTCAGAGTAAGAGTCACAACAAGAGTATGCATGCTTGCAGAATAGAGCACAAGACAACACAACTTAGGAAAACCAAATGTAACACAATGTGTACAAGCCATTAGCTAATCATACCTCTTCTCTTGCAACAATGAACAATAGAATTCAACCTCCAAGTATTCTCACATAAGTGGCATAAGTAAACAACATAAGCGGGTCTCTACGAGCTCTGAGCCTCTTATCACTCTTAGCTATATTCTCCTATAGTCTGCACTATATGCTATATCTTTCTCTCTTGAGGGTTCCCCTTTTTATAGGAGAGAGGTGAGGAACTGGTTACAATAGGAGAGTCTATTACATGGGAGTAAGGGGAAGTTAATGCACTAGGCGGTTTGATTTGTCAGCATGGCCAGTACCAGACTTTGTCGGGGCATGTCGTCGCCCAACTCTACCATCTGGATGTCTTGGTGCCCAACTCCAATTTTTGGATGTCTTGGCGTCCAACTCCAATTTTTGGATGTCTTGGCACCCAACTCTAGATTTTGGACGTCTTGGCGCCCAACTCCAGATTTTGGATGTCTTGGTGCCCAACTCTAGACTTTGGACGTCTTGGTGCACAACTCCAGCTTTTGGACAACTTGGCGCCCAACTCTAGATTTTGGACATCTTGGTGCCCAACTCCAGCGCTTGGTGCCCAGTTTAATATTTGGTTCCTTGGTGCCATCCTTTACTATGTCCTTCAAAAATTTATTCTACAATCACCAAGCATTTCATATACATGACTAAAGATTCTATGTCAGAAGAGCCTTCCTCATTTCAAGAATCCAATAAGAAGAGAG
>CM035436.1:84571322-84573822 GCA_020310875.1 Ceratopteris richardii
AAATGGAAGTTATAGAATTGAAATAAGAAATAATGAAAAGATTACTTATACAAAAGCACAAAATATTTATCAGGATATGTCCCTTTATTTTGAATTTGGATTGATTTAGTCCCCCAAATTACATAAACATCAATTTTTGTCTCACATTAGCGAAGCTCCAATGATGATTCACCAAAATAGTTCCCATTTCATTGTTGGGCAATTTAAGCTTAATTTTAAATGAAAGTAAAGATCCCTCATAACTTTGTAATGGTATCCATTGGCCAAGTTTGCACATCCAATGATCATCATAAAATCTAATGAAAATGAAGTACAATGTTTCAAATATCAAAATCCTATACTTGTTCCACCTATTTTACAAAGATATTTTCCACCTTTTGCAATTCCTTCTATCAAATCCTAGTTTTCACCTAGAAGACTTTCGACTTGCTCATATGTGATATCTTTATACATAAACATGGTGGAGGCCTCTTGGAATGTGAATGCTTGAAATAAATGGTAAAAAAAAGTGGATGGGAAAACACCAGTGCAAACCTACAAATCTAGAAACTTTTGTGAATTTCAAAGAGTTAAGTATATCCATTATCATCTTATGCTTCAAAGATGATATGGACCATATATCATGTTCTAGCCACTCCAAGCTAAGAAGAGAATCTACTTCAATTCACTTTAACCTTTGAAAATCACTTGTTGTAGAGGATAGAACATATCTATGTGTGTAGAAGAAAACTCTATCACCGAAAAGTTGAGCAGAAGATACTTCTAGAATGGGTAGTGTAGCAACATCTGCATGCAATGCCTGGAAAGTACCTGTAAGACTATGAAGTGGTTGTTGTTCCACCAAAGTAGAAGGAAATATATCTAAAAAAAACAAAAGCATATCTAAATGGTTCAAAGATATATTCAACGCTTTAAAGCATACAATATTCTAGAGTAATACTTACAATTGAGAGGATATCTCATTCTAAAAGAGTTTTCAAGTTACAGAGTTTTCATTATAAAAACATGTTGTACAATGGCAACCATCGCATTGTCTTTTGCTTCTTGAAGGCAAGTAACTTTCCCTTCTAATGAAGATCCAAGTTTCCAGAATCTCTAACTCAATGAGGCCAACCTCTAGAGGGTTACATGTACATGTACACCCATGCACCTTTGGAGTACCCATGTGATAGCCATTGTCCATTTGTAGCTTTGATATTATGGCATCTTAATGTGAGAACTTCATCTTTTGATCACCTAGAAGCTTTAAATGTTGCCATCAAAGTTGAAGGTTTTCAAGGTATAGTAGTCGTTCGGGACAAGAGATGCAGATAGGTTGGAATGTAGAAACAAGAGCTTCAATGGTGTGCTACAAAGAGAAAGTAGTGGAATAAGATGCTTTTTTGGGAGCTACGTATGAAAATGTGAGGTCTAGGAGGGAAATTGCTCTTTTTTTAGTTTTTTTGAAAAAAATTCATTTCTTTCAACTCAAAACATTCATAGATTTTGAATTTGCAGTCAAAAGTAGTACTTTTGACCCTAAAAATGAGGGGTCATTCTCAAGTCTTATGATGAGTTTTTTAACTTTTTAAAAAACTTAAATTTTTGGACCTGCAAAGCTACAAGATTCCTTCATTTATTGATAAATTGGACAGGAACAACTATCAAGCATGGTCTCTGAGGATGAAGACCTACTTACAAGGAAGGAGTCTCTATGGATACATCTCAGGAGATGAGGAATCGCCCTCATTCAAACAAGAGGATTACCAACAAAGGAAGAACATGAAAAGCTCAACACATGGTGTGCTAAGGATGCATTGGCAAGGTCTTATTTACTCAACTCCATTTCTGATTTTCTTTCGTCACATATTAGAAATTGTAAGACATCCCAAGAAACTTGGGAAACCTTGTCATCATATTTTTCTTCCAACACAAGGGCTAGAAAAAATCAGTTGTGGATTGAATTTACCACATTAAGGAAGCAAGCTATTTCAGAGGTTGTGACCAAGATTAAAGATGTAGCAGATCAGTTAGCAAGCATAGGAGAAGAGATTGAAGAAGAGCAGATTGTAAGACAAGTGATCAATGGGATCAAGGCTGCTGACAAATGGGAAAGCTTCACCACTGCCATGGACCTTTACATGGACATGCAAATTCCAGATCTTACAACTCTCATGGGACAATTGTTCACTCATGAAGCAAAGCTCAACAAGAATGGAGACACATCCAAAGGTAATAACTCTATAAGGATAAAAAGTCTAAAGACAAAGGCAAGACCAAGAAGGGGGAAGATGAAGGCTCTACCTCCCAAGCCAACTATGCAGGGAGAGGTAGATCATCAAGAGGGAGGGGCAGAGGAGGTAAGCAAGGTAGGCGGAGATCTTATAACTCCTCACCATGCAACATTTTTTGTTTATCAAATCATACTACAGATGAATGTTTCAAGAATTACAAAAATCAGAGAGGAAGAGGATACCAAAGAGGTGGATACTCACAGTCAAGAGGTAGATTCAACCATCAC